>CM021100.1:8299209-8440791 GCA_007115665.2 Sequoiadendron giganteum | reverse complement strand
TCTCCCTCTCCCACTCTCCCTCTCCCTTTGGTCTATGTGTGTACAAATCGAATATCTGATTTGTGAAACTCCATTGTGCAAAGATGAAATCTTACCATTGCAGAACATGTTTTACAAATCGGATATCCGATTCAAATCGGATATCTAATTTGTGGGCCATAGAAAAACCCCATGTGGGCCATTTTTGTGCATTCCAACGGACCCTGCATTCTGTTTGCAGCACTTTGCAGGCGACAAATGTGCAGTTTCAGACAGGAAGAGACAAAGATAAAAAATTTGAAGATTCTTGTACTCAAATTTGTCATACATAATGATTTTTTAGCATCTTTAATTTGGTATAATGGGGAGCAGTAGTCGTCGGAAGCAAAAGCGTAAGAGAAAGCTGACAAAAGAACAAATTGAAGGATATAGACAAAGAGATAGAGAAGGTCATAGAAAGAAAAGACAAGGTATGTTAAATATTGGTGAACTTGAGCCCTATGGTCTTTCAAGTGAAGAGGAAATTGAATATGTTCAAGGTGAAAATGTAGAACATGATATTGAAATTGGGAATGAAAATGTTCAAATTGATATTGAAAATTTTCAAGGTGAAAATGTTGGAATTGAAGATGTTGAACATGATATTGAAATTGGGAATGAAAATTTTGAAATTGATAATGAAAATGTTGGAATTGAAGATGTTGAACATGATATTGAAATTGGGAATAAAATTGTTCAAATTGATATTGAAAATGTTCAAGGTGAAATTGTTGGAAATGAAGATGTTGAACATAATATTGAAGCAATTGTAAATTATGTTTCACCAGATTACACGAGAAATGAAGAACCTTGTGTGGAAGAAAGAGGTATTCCAAATTCAAGACCTTCAAGGACCCCTAAATGGTTAGTTGAAATTGATGATAACATTATAAACAATTTTGAAGGCAAGAGGTCAACACGAACTATTCGATTGTGGGCTAGAATACTTTTCAACCAATATTTTAGTGATAAGACATTGACCGAGCAATGCCAACTTTTTGTACAATTGCTAAAGATGCAAAAGATGAGACCTTTGCTAGCCAAATTGAAGATTCGTCTGAACAAGAGGACCAAAAAAAATTCTATTATTGTCAAAAATATTTTTAATGCTCTCAAGTCTATTGGAAAAAATAACAAGGAAAAAGATAAGAGAGCTCCTCAGAGAGTCATTACCACCGCTCTAGTAAGCCATCAATTGAAAAAGGCTCGCTTTATGAGACAAACTTGTATTGATTTTGACTTGAATCATAAAACTTTGGATAGAGCACTTGCAAAAAGAGAAAGAATAGATGATCCTCTTCAGTTTGATACATGGGCTTTTGCCAAAAGGCTTACACATGTTGATAAGAAGCTAACCGATAATGTAAAGCAGGTAATTCAACAATTTTGGCATGATAACTCTAAAGTATCACCCAATGCAAAAGATTTTTTAAAGTTAAGGGCAGTTGAGACCGTACACCGCATCCTAAACATTTCTTGGAATCAAGCCAAACAATGTTGTTCAACAAATTTAATCAAACACATCCAAATATGGAAATCTTGCAAAGAACTTTTGAAGGTTTGAAGCCATTTTATTGTGTGCCTCTTAAGATTCATAATACTTGTTGTTGCAAATACCATGTGGATTTTTCAATGTACCATGAACTATTATGCTATATCCGTTCTACTTTGCATACTAATGAAATGTTGCAGGAGTGTGGTGCAATGCATCTTTCGAAATCATCAAGGGACTTGCTAGATCTATTTTTATGTTCTAGGGATGATGGTTCCTTTTTCTATAGAAATGATTGTTTAAATGCGAAGTGCTCACAATGTGGTGGCTTTTCAAAGTTTGTTCAATGTTTTCATGAGGGTTCCGAACATGAATTTGGAAAGAATCTTGTTGAGAAAAAGAGATATGAGATAATCAAATATACTTTGCAGAGTGGAGGTGAAGGTTCTAGATGCGAGTTGGTTACAAAAGAATGCAGTGTTGCTGATTTTATTTCAGATTTTAAGGACAATCTTTTCTACAAATATGCAAGGCATAGTCATAGGTCTTAGTGGTTCGATCAACAATTTAGGATATGTAAGGACTCTTTTCCGATTGGCACTATTATATTAGTGGTTGATTTTGTTGAAAACTACACATTGCAACCACAACACGAGGTACAATCTCAGTATTACAATTCCATTCAGATTGCTATTTTTGTCCACATAACGTTTAGACATGCACCTGATAGTACAGAGGAGGATCGAAAGATAATCAGAGAGTATCATTTTTATATGAGTGATGATAGATCTCACTCGTCCGAGTATGTCCAACATTGTTTCGAGAATTTTTTTAAGTTCTTGCAAGAGCATGATATAGCACTGGGCTGACATCTCATTTGGTCAGATAACTGTATAGGTCAATTCAAGAATGCTCGTATGTTTTATTGGTTGAGTAGAATGCATGTAGAGAGGGGTGTACCTAATATTTGGAGTTTTTTTGAAGCTAGGCATGGGAAAGGGGAGCATGATGGATTAGGTGCATGTGTAAAAAGAGCTCTAGTTAAGGAGAAATTGAAGATTTTAGGAGCAAAATTCAGTGATGCACGTTCTATTGTTGATTGGTGTAGTTCAACATTGTCACGGGGAGGGACACTTGATTCAACATTGCACAGATTCTTTTGGTTGGTTGAGGAGGGTACAATGGGAGACAGATTGGATTGTCATACAATCAAAGATTCTTCAAAGATGCATTCATTTCAAAACTCAGATGCAAGCAAATGGACCATTTGGACACGACAATTGGCTTGTTTTTGTCAGAGTTGTATTCAGTGTGAGTGGGATCAATGCGAGTCAAGTGCGTGGGTGGATACATGGGTTCCACAGTATCTAACTCTTTTATCTCAAACTATATCCATGACAAATTACACAATGGAAAGTTCACTCGATTACGACCGGCTTTCAGATCTACTACATCCAGGAGATGTTTTTGCAGTTGTTGCACCGCAGGGGAATGAAGAGAGATCAAAATATTGGTTGGCTCGATGTGTGTGGGTAAAGCACAAGCTAACACAATCGATGGAAGATGATGATGGGTTCGTGTATCCTACAGGTTCAGTTGTGGTTGCAGGAACTTGGTTGCGAACATACATGATTAAAAAGAATGGTATACCTACATTTGAAGACTATGATAAACACAAAACCATTCTCATGTATTCACACCTTGTTATAGCAACAAATGTTAAGTTGTTGAAGCATCATGCCAAACCAAAGACAAAACAACTATGGACACTTAGTAATGTTGATCATGAAGCAATATTGGATACTCTTAAGCAAAGAGATGACCCTTCAGACACACTTGAATAGCATATTCAAGAATGGAAAGTACAATGCTTAAGCCTCTTTTTTGTTGTGACAATATAGATATATCATTTGACAAATTTTGTGATATTCTTGGCACGATTGATCATGGACCTGCTACAACAATAGCCAACTCTGATCCTTTCAAAGAGGTATGCGACGTATTACTTTAATATAGATTGGTTATTCAAAGCATCTTTTATAGTTTGCATTACCAATTCATCATCATTCAGTATGTTTAGATTAATATGGATTTGTTAGTCTAAGCATATTTTTTGTTGTTACAATATAGATTTATCATTTGATGAATTTTGTGATATTCTGGCACGATTGCTCATGGACCTGCTACAACAATAGCCAACTCTGATCCTTTCAAAGAGTATGCGACGTATTACTTTAATATAGATTGGTTATTCAAAGCATCTTTTATAGTTTGCATTACCAATTCATCATCATTCAGTATGTTTAGATTAATATGGATTTGTTAGTCTAAGCATATTTTTTGTTGTTACAATATAGATTTATCATTTGATGAATTTTGTGATATTCCTGGCACGATTGCTCATGGACCTGCTGCAACAATAGGCAACTCTGATCCTTTCAGAGAGGTATGTGACAAATTACAGTAATATCGATTGGTTATTCTAAGCATATTTTCTATTGTATGTAGTTTAACTACTACCTTGATGGTTTGTACAGGTGCTTGTCACTCGAAAATAGCAACATACTACTCTTGTGGAAGACTGTGCCTTGAATGCCTCAAATAAGCAAATTTTTTAAAAATTGAATTTTCAAATGTGAAACAATGTAAAAAGGTCATAACTGTGTATAGGCATAATCTATATCCAGTGATGTTTTTTGAAATACGGTTCAAATGTCTACCATTGTACTTAATCGAGCTACAACCAGAGGTTTTCTTCCTGGTTCTTTCCTGTCGGTATGCTCGTTTGAACCAGGTTTTGTAATATCTCCTATTTATATATAACAAATTACAGTGGCTTGCCACTTTTTCGAAAACAAAAAAGTAAAAAGTTCATTGTGAATTTCATTTTCCATGTAATTGATTCAAGTTGACTGAGCAAGAGCTAGGACTTACAGAATCTTGATCCAACCTTGAATATTTATGCCCCCACATTTCATTAACATTAGCACTTTGGACTCTTAAGGGAAAACGTCGCTTCAATGCAGCTCAAAGTGATTCGACATATCTAGGTGCAAGAGAGAACCATACCTAGCGTAAACGTACCCATCCAGATGTGTTGGAATAGTCCGTTGGGTCGTACGAGTTCGAGAATGAAAGTTGCACCACTTTGCAACTTTACACTACTTGCATCTGGCAACTTTTCCCTCAACTGAAAAATCATCACCACGGGAAAATGCGTTCGAGATAGAAAAAATTGAGAGAGGTTATTGTAGATGGTCTCAACACGATCCCATATCCTCAAACGAAGAGTCTGTAAGCATCATGATTTCTGAGAAATAGTCCATCAAAGTTTGCTGCCTTTTAGCTCTTTAGACTCTTAAGGGAAAACGTCGCTCCGATGTAGCTTGGAGCGATTCGACGTATCTAGGTGAAAGAGAGAACCATACCTAGCGTAAACGTACCCATCCAGACGTGTTGGAATAGTCTGCTGGGTCGTACGAGTTCGAGAATGAAAGTTGCACCACTTTGCAACTTTACACTGCTTGCATTTGACAACTTTTCCCTCAACTAAAAACTCATCACCACGGGAAGACGCCACCAAGAGAGGTTATTATAGATGGTCTCAACACGATCCCATATCCTCAAACGAAGAGTCTGTAAGAATCACGGTTTTTGAGAAATAGTCCATCAAAGTTTGTTGTCTTTCAGCACTTTGGACTCTTAAGGGAAAACGTTGCTCTGATGTAGCTTGGAGCGATTTGACGTATCTGGGTGCAAGAGAGAATTATACCTAGCATAAACGTACCCATCTAGATGTGTTGGAATAGTCTGTTGGGTTGTATGAGTTTGAGAATGAAAGTTGCACCACTTTGCAACTTTACATTGCTTGCATTTGGCAACTTTTCCCTCAACTGAAAACTCATCACCACGGGAAAACGCCTTCGAGATAGCAAAAACCGAAAGAGGTTATTGTAGATGGTCTCAACATGATCCCATATTCTCAAATGAAGAGTTTGTAAGCATAACGGTTTCTGAGAAATAGTCTATCAAAGTTTTATGCCATTTAGCACTTTGCACTCTTAAGGGAAAATGTCGCTCCAATGTAGCTCGGAGCGATTCGACGTATCTGGGTGCAAGAGAGAACCATACCTAGTGTAAACGTACCCATCTAGACATGTTGGAATAGTCCATTGGATCGTACGAGTTCGAGAATGAAAGTTGCACCACTTTGCAACTTTACACTGCTTGCATCTGGCAACTTTTCCCTCAACTGAAAACTCATCACCACGGGAAAACGCCTTCAAGATAGCAAAAACCAAGAGAGGTTATTGTATATGGTCTCAACAAGATCCCATATCCTCAAACGAAGAGTCTATAAGCATCACGGTTTTTGAGAAATAGTCCGTCAAAGTTTGCTGCCTTTTAGCACTTTGGACTCTTAAGGGAAAACGTCGCTCCGATGCAGCTCAGAGCAATTCGACATATCTGGGTGCAAGAGAGAACCATAGCTAGCGTAAACGTACCCATCCAGACATGTTGGAATATTTTGTTGGGTCGTACGAGTTCAAGATTTAGGGATGTCCTCTTCAGATCACTCTATTCTGAATAGGTTTGCGGAGCTACCAATGTTAAATCCAAGTTGACAGACTTTGAGCAAATCGTATCCCAATAAACACGATAGAGGTCCCACTTCTTTTTGAATGTAGGAGCACCATCTGACCCTTTATCTCCATTCCTCTTGAAGCATCTTTTCTTTCCTCCTTTTCCTTCCTTCTTCGAGGATTGAGTGGAAAGAACATGAATGTCTTCATTTGTAGGGCTTTGTCCAATACCTCTCGCAACCAACCTTGACTCCCCTTGAATACAGTGAGCCCTCAACCGATCAAACTTGGGAAGTTTCGATCTCACGTCGATTCCTTGAATGTAAGACTCCCAAGATGAAGGAAGACCATTAAGAGCCAACATGGTCAAATCTTTGTCATCAACAATATGACCATTTCTCTCGCTATATTCACCTTAGAGATCAGATAATACAACTGAAAGCACTCAAAAAATAAAACACATAAGACAATAAACACAACAAGAAATTTGCTTACAACTCAGGCCCAACTCATGGCTGAATTTGATACAATGAATAATAGCACCTCTCGTAGATGCAAAGATACAATCGAATATGCTTCTCCTTGAAATCGGCCTGCTATTGCAAGATGAAGCGCTGCTACTACTCAAGTGCAAAATTTTGCTTGGATTGCAAATTATGCTGAATGAACTTGATTGAGGAAATGAACAAACATCACCTCGTATTTATACAAAATAAGGTGACTCTTCAAGGAGGTCGGTCTCTCTTGAAAATAATAAATTACAAAATAACATCAAGGAAGGTCAACCTCATCCATTTAAATAAAATGAGTATAAATTAAATAGCCATAGGCTATCATTTAATTTATTACAACTTAATGTGATCGCTATCATGTATGAAAGATGTGGTAGCATAGACAAGGCAGTGGACTATTTGAAAAAAAGCTTTAAAGAAATGTGGTCTCATAGAATTCAATGACAAACGAATGCAATTGACAACTGCAATGTGAAGTAATTGCATAACTGCTTAGGTTGACTTTGTAAGAACTATATTGTAATTGAAAAATTTTCATCTATGAACATCTAGTTGTTAGTTATGCAATGTGAATTAATGATTTGAGTTTGAAAGATGTGTAATGCAATGTAATCAATGATATAAATATAAACTACATAATATAACCATTCAGTTTTAAGCTATTGTACATTGATATTTAACCATTGGTCAAGATAAAATTTTCAAAGAGTTTAATCATGCACATGAGGAACAAATTAAATTTCGATTGTCAACTTCTATATATCAAATTATCCAATAATCAAGTGTATGTCCATATACAAAAATGGCATCGACGCCAACTCAAACAAAGTTTTACAAAATGTGGCATATGCCATCTTAATATGTATTCAAAATTTACATGACAAAATATCTATCTCATCCTAAACTGCTGGTGGATCATCAAAATGGAGCCTCTTTGAAGCACTCGTTGGTTCTGAGGGTAGCTGCACAAGAAAAATTCAAACCACAATTGAGATTAGTTATACTATATAATTAACATCAAAATCAATATACATTGAATTTTAATTGAACTCTAAAATTGAAATCTTGATTACCTGAAATATACGTCTCTTCAAAGGGTCAGGAGTCCTAGAATATACCAAATCAACTTTTGAAATGGCAATCTATATATGTGAACAAAAACATAAAATTGATCCAAGTTAGCATATGATTATTGGTAATAAGAACTTATTTACCACACACAAAATAAAATAAGCACATGTACCTCTTTAGGTTGATCTTTTTCTTTATCTCCTTGAGGTGTTTCAACACCTCCTCTTTGAGGTGTTTCAAAACCTCCTCTTTGAGGTGTTTCAAAACCTACTCTTTGAGGTGTTCCAATAACTACTCCTTTAGGCGGTGTGTCCCTTGTCAACATATCTATAAAGCTCATAATTGCCTGTAAATAAAATTGACAAGTACATATGAAACTACAATTCTATGTCGACGTATGTATAATCAATATAAGATCTTAAAAATCTTAATTCAATCCAATTTGAGTTTAATTACCTTCCCCTTATCTAGATTTGTGCCTTGTAAGTCTGGACAAGGCTGTACCTCACTCACATTGGGTATTTCCTACAGGAGGAAAACAAGATAAACATATAAGTTATTATATAATTTCATTAATGATAATTCAAATGAAAAACAAGTATATAATATAAAATGTAAACGAGTGAGTGCGAAAATATATTGCGTGTGTGTCCAAGCCAAATGAAATGGCCCTAAGGGTGCTATCAGTCACCCGTGTGAGCTCCTCCTCAGACATCAACTATTAAATAGACCATGTAAATAAATATTAGTACTTGATACTATCTCTTATTAATATTCATTTAAAAACAAATGCAAGTTATGAAATTACAACTTAAATCTTACTTGTGTCACTATTCCAGCATCTCCCTCTCTAGCAGGAGAGGACTTTGTAGGGTGGGCTCCACTCCCCTATGACTGATCTATAATATCCACATCATGGATGTCATAATCAGAAGTGTCCAAGGGATGCTTAGCGGGCTGTACAAGAGGACCCAAGCATATCTGGTGACACATAGTGCAAGTATGTGGCACACAAATATGTGGACCTGACGAGGATGATGCAGCAGCACTCGAGCTTTCACCAACATAACCAAAATGTGGTTGAGCTACTGTAGAAGTGTGCGAAACCAAATAACCACTCAAAGAGTGAATAGCCTGAATAGTCTGTGTGGATGCATCCTGGATAATCTCTGGATGATATATTGAAGGTGGCATAGGAAGGGGAGGAAGGGGAGGAAGGGGAACTTTTGGGCATGGGACTACTCTAACTGCCCTTGGTCTATCCTGGGGCATACCTCCACCGACGCCCTGGAAGGGTTTAATGTCAAAGTAATTGACATGATGCCCTAAAACAAACTCAGCATATAATTTTTTAATAAAGTAAAATGGTATGTCAGAATTATTGTTCGGTGGTTTATCAAAAACCATACACCAACGATCCCAAAATTTAGCTACAATGTCCCTATGCATGCACCATTTTATGGAAAGTTTTGTTTTATTAACATTCACTAGAAAACCGGTGCGACGGTCAATGAATAAAGAGGCTATTTGGGCTTTGGTTATTTGGAGTTCTTTCACATCGTCGTAAGACAATCCACATCGATAATATTCCCTCATGTCTTCTCACCACGAATGAAAGGAATTATGTTGGGTGGAGAGGGTTTCTATATTTTTTATTATTTCTTTCAATGTGTTTGTCATATCTCTCAATTGGGGCATTGTCTGATAAATTTCACAAATGCCCCTCAATTGCCCCAATTTTTCACCAATTAAGTCTTCAATTGGTGGTTGTGGAGGTGGTGGAGCATTTGGCATTTGTGGATTTACATTAGCAGCCATAATACCTGATTAAAGTTAAAAAATAATTAAAGTAATTGAAATTACACAATATAAATAAAAGTATTGTAAAAAAACCCTAGTTTTTAATAAAAATCCAAAAAAAACCATACTTTTTCACAAAAATCAATAACAAACTCTTATTTTTGATAAAAATACATCAACAACACTAATTTTTAATCAAGATCCATTTCAAAACATTAAATTTTAATAAAAAATCAATGTAAACTCTAGTTTTTTAAAAACATCAATAGAAAACCGTATTTTTGAATTTTTTTTAATAAAACCTACTTAAACTTAAGAGAATCTATTGAAAAATCGATTACAAGATTGAAAAAAACAAATACATACCTTTCAAATCAGATATCGGATCAGAGCGGATATCGGATTTGGGTTTTTCCTTTTGTGCCCGTGTCAAACTGTGAGAAATGAAGTTTTAGAGTCAGCTGTTTTTTTATATACACTTTCCAGAAATCGGATATCTGATTTGTGGAAACTAGCTTTGGTATTTGGTTCGGGTAGAAGTATTGACACCCGAACCTAGAAAAGTCAACTCGGCCATTTCCGCATTTTTGAATCGATTCAAAACGTGATTTTTTCTCATTGCCACTTTTTGGCCCATCATGATCTTGCACATACCCTCAGATCTTTCATCATTTTCTGAGTTAGTCCATGTATTAGATACATCATCACCTTGGTTTTTAACACTGGTGAATACAATTCATTGTGATATTAAATAAAGTTTTCTCTCCTCGTATTAACATAACTAATCATCATAATAATTCCATCATCATCCTCATAAAAATGTTTCTTGCATCTATCTATTGATTTTCCTCTTATTTTGTTCCATAATTTTCCATCTCCCATTTGAATTTTTCTTCACATTTCTTCTTTTAAGAGACCACTCATGCAAATTTTGCATGGATAACTCTCAAAGGGGCATCATTCATCCCAATACTTAATGTCATTACTTCGTTCAACTAACTAGGACATATAATCACTTTCTTCATCTCTTCTATATTTTTTCTTAACCACTTTTCTTTTCTTTGAAATAATGTTATTTCAAACATTGTCTCAAAGAGTGACAAAATGTAGACACCAAATTAATTACCTTAATTATCAAATTGATTATCATGCATTATTTAATATTATTTATTATTAATCATTATTATCATTTAATTAATTTTTTTATTATTATTTAATTAGTATGAGCTAATTATCCATTTAACATATTATTAAAATTCATCATCATCCCCTCATCAATTAACTCCGCCAATTTAGCAACTTCCTCATAAATAAATTTATTAAATAAATTAATAAATTCATTATTATCCTCTCATGAGTTCAAACTAGAAAATATCCTTAGTAATTTTAGTTAACTCATCCACTTGTTCAATTAACTTCTAATCTTTGATCAAATCTCTACCATCCATCTAATCTTCCAAAATTTTATAAATTCATCATATCATCCATCATATTCATATCAAAAATATTTATGCAAAATAGCTCTATCATTTTCACTCAAAAAATATTGATGATGTTAATGGGCCCTTGGTCTACTAGTGAAGTTGAAAGGTCCTAAATGAGCCCACTAGGTATCAAGTCTTGTTGAGTGCAAGGCTCTAACATCATAAGCGATGAGGTCGGGATCGTGCCCCGGGTGAATTCGGCAGAATGGATACCTCTTAGTCCTTGGCTCTTAGTCAAAGAGGTTTAGCCCAGGAATACTCATTCTCCCATATCGAGTAGCTACAAATAATTTGTGGATGATCTCCATAAAAAAAACATTGATTATAGCTACAAAATTGAGAATCCATATATTGTCAAAATCTTGTGTGCTCAATCTAATGTTTACATTTGAATTTTGAACTAGGATATAAATATGTGTTTTTATTCTTGTTTAATGTTTCAAATTTTAATTACTCAAAACTAGTTCTAAAAAATTTTGGTTTCTCCAATGACTAGTGAAAATAGATAACTCTTTTATATCTAAAATTAGGTTTTTGGTACTCATCAATGGTAGTCCAATAGGTTTCTTCAAACCCTTGCAAGGCATAAAATATGGATATTGTCTTTCTCCTTATCTATTCATTTTAATTGTAGAAGCCCTCAACAAGTCAATATCAACATAAATATGACTAAACAACTGGTTAAGATAAAACATCTTGAGAGTCCTAGTCACTCTTGCCCTTTTTGTTGATGACACCATCCTTTTCAGTGATTCCAATTTCCCTGTTACCAAGATCATTAAAGAGTTTTCTCATATTATAGATTAGCCTCAAGAAAAATAATAAATGTAATTAAATCCAATTTTCTTTTCATAAACATGTTCTTAAGCATTTAGAAAAAGGATATCCAATTTGTTGGGCTTCAAATTAGAAAAAATAAGATGTAAGTATTTAGGCATCCCCTTTATTTTTGGTAATGGTAAAAATGTCTTTTAGGAAAAAGTTAACAACTCAAAAGAAAATGGAAGGGGAGATGGCTATCCCTGGCTAGAAAAATCACAATAATATAAATTTTCTTATTGGTAGCACCAATCTACATGTTGATAATGCTAAGAATTTTAATAGGCATCAAGTCAAAATTTAAAAAGTTTAAAAATACTCCTTTGGAGTGGTAGTAAAAAAAATCACTCTCTTGTCCTTGAAGAAAGTTTGTGATTCCAAAAACTCAAGTGACCTGTCGATATCCTAAACCTTAGTTCCCAAAACATATCTCTAGGAGATAAACATGCATGAAACATGTTCTCTAGACCAAATTCAAAATGGTGTAAAATCATGCAAGTAAAATACCTTGACACAATATATAAAGAAATGATTCTCACAATGGCCAAACTCTTAAATCATGTCAAAGATATGGAACTTCATCATGCCTAGAAGGGAGGTGATTCTTCCCTACCTCTCATGGATAATTCATAATAGGGAAAAATCTCTTTTTTGGGAAAACTCTTGGAATGACCATAAATTACTAGAAAAAAGTAATAACTTTTAGGGGCAAAAATAATTATTGAAGTATCATTGTGGATCTAAAGTAAATATTTTTCTAATTGTTGATGGAAACTCAATTTTAATTGTCAAATGGAAGATCTTCAACAATTTCCCTTTCCCACAAAACTAAAAAACTATTCTCCACTTGATCCTATAGTAGAAAGCTTTCTCTCTCAAAATGAAGATGGAATTTATTGTATGCCATCCAATTTTGAGAAATACATAGTAAATGAGGAATACTAGATTCTTTCTTATGCCTCTTACTCCAAAATTTAGTCTATAAATCTCTGCTATCATAAATATTATCCCCCCATAGTAAGGGCCCTTTCCCAGCTTTCCCTACACAATAGAATCTTGACTAATAAAATATTGTAAAAATGGGAATATTAGCCCCTTTCAATTATATTCTCTATGAAAGAGAAGAAAAATATACAAATAATCTTTTACTAAAATGTAATTTCAACTTGAACCATTGGAATTGGCTTTGTGGAAAGCTCAAATGGAAAGGATCCTTCCCAAGCATCTTGCTATATTATTTCATTTCCTAGCTATCCTTATATAAAGAGTCCATTTTCTCATGTATTTGGAAAGTGGGCCCTTCAATCCTTATTTGGAACCTATGGCTTGAGTGTAGTTCTGTGAACTTTTAAAAAAATTCATTTCTATTTTTGAAGTTGTAATTTGAAAAATTGAAAGATCAATTTCCCAAATAGTTATGGATGCTATATCTAAGAATACAACTTTGTCCAAGCCTTTTACTAGTTGGTATTTAGTTCTAATAAAGTATTGGTCTCCCCTCAAACCTACTCCACTTTTAGGATTAGTTCTTGTTGTCATTATGAAAAATGACCAAAAAAAGATTAGTTGGCTTCCTCCTCCTCCCTCACAAGTTAACTTAAATTTTGATGGAGCCTCTTGGGGAAATCCTAGACCCTTCAATGTTGGTTACATTAGTAGGGACAATTCTGGTAAGTTATCAAAAGCCAAAGACATTAGGCTTCCTAATGAGATAAATAATGAAGAAAAATAATACACATGTTTATATATCATCCAAATGGTCAAAAGCACCAACTAGAACTACATTTTCATAGAAGGAAATTCATAATTGATCATCGATACAATACAAAATATAAGCATTAAGTAATAAAAAATGACTACATTATGTGATAAATTTGGAACATTCTATATGGCCTAGACTCTTACAAGATTAGACATTTCTATAAGGAAACAAAGAGAGTTATTGATGTCTTGGCCAATTTGGAAATTTATCAAATTGAAGAATTTGAATTCCATGATCCTATAATGGTCCAAAATTGCCAAGCCTTACAAGATACTTTGCTTCTTGACCAACAATGTGCTTTCAAGGATCTATTCATTAATTGCAAAATGGATTGACTCATTAATTTCATCCAAGCCTAATGAATTTCCTCCCTTAATAGTTGCTTTGCATGGTATTCTATAATATGAAATCTCAAAGAAAGTTTCTGAAAGAGATTTGTTCATTCTCTACCAACCTCCATTTACTACTTAGTAGTGTCACTACTAGCTTTCAAATCACTTAAATTTGAGATGGCAACTATCTCTTTAATCAGCTTGCCCAAGATAGTTGTTATTAACCTTTTATTTATTTTTTCTTATTATTTTTTATAAAGTAAAGAGGGGTTATAAGGGCCCCCGCCCAATACAAAATGCCATAAAGCCAGTAAAACTAGGTTATATAAGATGTATAACTTGCATAGTCATAAAAACATCAAACACACCAAAGAGAGAGAAGTAACTCAAAATGCAAAAAGAGGCGCATTAGTTGCCACCTTGTAAAGTATTTAGATCCTTGATTTCTCAGTCCTTTGTCAAAATGAGCAAGATGGTGAGGAACAAGAGAAATTATTTTCTAACAAAAAAATGGGAGCCACCATCCTCCATCTAATCTTCCAAAATTTAATAAATTCATCACATCATCCATCTAATCTTCCAAAATTTAATAAATACATCACATCATCCATCATATTCATATATCAAAAATATTTATGCAAAACAATTGTATCATTTTTATCACTCAAAAAACATTAATGATAGTTGCTAAATTGAGAATCCATATATTGTCAAATTCTTGTGCGCTCAATAAAATGTTTACATTTGAATTTGGAACTAGGATATAAAAATGGGATTTTATTCTTGTTTATTGTTTGAAATTTTAATTACATAAAACTAGTTCTAAAAAGATTTGGTTTCTCTAATGACTAGTACAAATAGATATACTCTTTTATATTTAAAATTAGGTTTTTGGTAATCACCAATGGTAGTCCAAAAGGTTTCTTCAAACCCTTGCAAGACATAAAATATGGAGATCATCTTTCTCCTTATCTATTCATTTCAATGCTAGAAGCCCTCAACAAGTCAACATCAACATAAATAAGACCCAACAATTGGTTAAGAGAAAACATCTTGAGAGTCCTAGTCACTCTTTCCCTTTTTGTTGATGACATCATCCTTTTCAGTAATTCCAATTTCCTTGTGACCAAGATCATTAAACATTACTCTCATATTATAGATTAGCCTCAAGAAAAAGAATAAATGTAGTTAAATCCAACATTTTCTTCATCAACATGTCCTGAAGCATTTAGAAAAGGATCTCCAATTTGTTGGGCTTCAAATTAGAAAATTTACTGAGTAAGTATTTAGGGATCCCCTTATTTTTTGGTAATGGTAAAAATGTCTTTTGGGAAAAAGTTAACAACTCAAAAGAAAATGGAAGGTGAGATGGCTAGCCTTGGCTAGAAAAATCATAATAATAAAAATTATCCTATTGGTAGTACCAATCTACATGTTGTTAATGCTAAGAATTTTAGTAGGCATCAAGTTAAAATAGAAAAAGTAAAAAAAAAAGATTCCTTTGGAGTGGTATTGTTGAGAAAAAAAGATCACTCTCTTGTCCTTGAAGAAAGTTTGTGATTCCAAAAACTCAAGTGGTGTTGGTATCTTGAACCTTAGTTCCCAAAACCTAGCTCTAGGAGATAAACATGCATGGAACATGTTCTCTAGACCTGTAATACCCCATCCCTTGTGGCCTTATTGATCCTGTTAGTCATTGATGGTTTATGTCCTATATTTTATGTTCTTTTATGTTACACTAGTGATTATTGCTCCTATACATCAAGTCACTTATATTTTGGTTGTTAACTAACTAACTAGTGGTTATTGTGATTTCATGTGATAGCTAGATCAGTTCAATTTCTTATCTGTGCAAGTATTCAATGATCAAGATGTTTCATTGTTGGTAATATCATTACGTGTATTAAATGGATTTCATCATTTTAGGTGATTTTATATTATGAGTGTAAGTGTGAATATAAAGGTAATGATTGATATTCAATATTTGGTTGTAATAGTATTCATGATCTATTGAATTATTGCTATTTGGTAATATTTTGATATTAAATAGCACAAACAATCATTACTTGACTCTAAAAGGCATTATGCAAGTAGGGAGAGTTGAATTATACTTGTGTAGATTTAATACTCTAATTGATTATTCTTGGAAGGTTTTTTTTTCATATGCCATATTTTTTAGTTACTATTAATTATGAGAAGTACCGACACCTTCTTGTTAGTTGAGTAAACATGTTAAAATTGCCCAATATTGATGAAGGGGTCACATAACTACTTCTTGTTGAGAAGTTGTTGATATGGAATTATTGTCATTGATGTCAAAACCTTGGATCTAGAAGGTTGTGTTCTGGATAATGTACAAACTTGATCTATCCTGTTGTATGCTATGGTGTTGCGTTGTGTGGAGATTATCCATGATCCAGATATGGTAGTATTTTTTTTTGAGACATTTGTTGAATTCAGTTGATGTAGTATAATGAAGACTAATCCCTTGATGATGGTCATTGTACTCAAATCTTACTTTGGGTAACCTTGCTATTTGGAATTTCATGTAGCATGTTACAAGTTTTGGTATGTCTGATTGCACTTATCCGATTGGTATTGAAATTAATGTTGATTGAGATTTGGTCTTGGTTGTGGTGTTCCTATCAATTGATGTTAATCAATATTTGGTCTTGGTTGTGGCATTCCCATCGAATTTGGAATATATCTCATGTAATTCAAAGTTAGATATCCTTTGATAATAATGCTATATCTTATGTATGACCTATTTCTTGGTCCCTTGGTAATGTGGTAAGAAGATCTTTATGTACAACCTATCTTTTGGGTCTGATTCTAGTGTGTAAGGCCTTATTGAATATTTTAAGGTTGTTCCTTATGTCGACATATTTTGTGGTGATCTAAATTCAAATGGTGTTAGGTCGACTTAGAAGACTATGAAGATATTATGTGGCCGACTCAATTTTGTTCCATGAGTATACATGCATATATATAGAGAACATATTTTTGGTTGAAGACTTAGAACATAAGTGATATGTGTGAACCGTGATAAGGGTGTGGAGGATTGAGTGAAAAGGATCATAGAAAGAAGTGACGAGAAGCGTCAAGAGGAAGCAATTTGTATTATAGTGATTGTGTGAGGAAGGTGTGCAGAAGATTCTTAATCGGATTTTCTACAAGCATAGATTGTGCTCTTAACCAGAATTGAACTCATGCATATGTAAGATGCAACTTCATCAGTTCACTCTTGTTAGTGAGACTATTTGTAATCAATTGTTTTGTATCAGGCAGTGAGCCACCTAGCAATGAGCCACTCGATAGTGAGCCACCCTATAGTGGGCAACTTGGCAGTGAGTCTTTGTAAAAATAACCTTAACCAGTGTCACCTTAACCAGTGCTTTATAATTGAGAATTAGCATTCTCTGTGGTTTTTCCCATCTTGGGTTTCCATGTAATTTCTTTACTTAATCCAAGATGAACACCAAAAATGGTGTTCATCTTGGTGTTTATCGATACACATTTTGGCAGAGAAGTCATTATGAGAAATTAAGGATAAAAGATGGAGTTTCAAATAATTTCTCATAGTTTGCAAAGGAGAAGAAGTAGTTTTGCAAAGCGATAAAAGTTTGAAGAAGTAGTTTTGCAAAGCGATAAAAGTTTGAAGAAGCTAAGCGCGACGATGGAACCCATGTTGATTGGAAATGAATCCAGTGGTGGTATTCCGCTGAAGATGAAGGGAGTAGAGTTGGATGAGTTTGATCATCAAAAGATGAAAGAAATGGAACTAGGGTTGAAGATGGATGAGTTTTAGAATGTAAGTACTCTAGGTATGGATTTATGGGGAGAATTTCCTTGGTTTGTAGACAAATAATCTATCTTGTTCTTGTTGAGTCAATAATAGGATGGTAGCATTGTGTTGGACAAACCCTATTCGATCACAAAGGAAGCCATTGAAGCTATTACTAGTTTGTGTAGTGTTGGTGACCTCCTTGGGAAGAAGACGGTGAAATACAAAGATGTGGAGGAACTTACTGGTATTGATAAAGACCCTCGAGCTCTATTGATAAATACCATTGTTGATCCTGTAGTAAGGTATGTTGCTTACGACATCACTTATAAAATCTATTTCAGAAATCGTGAAGGTTCTACTTTGGCTATTGTTGTATATCTTGCACACATGATGGTGAAGGAAAACAAGAAGTTTGATTTGTATAGCCTAGTAATGGAAAACCTATTTGAGAATGCCAGAATGTCTTTGGTTGAGATTTATTCTTTTCTATTTGGGTCTCTGCTCATATGTTTGGTATTTTAGTTTCTGAGTTCATTATTGGTAAAATAGAATGTTAAGTGGAAGTCCAACATCCTTTTTGGAAAGCAAGTTTAGAGGCATTTCAAATGTATGGAGGATAAAGCAAGTGCATGCAAATTCTATTTCTCATCACTACAGATGAATTTGTTCTCTGATGTGATTGTATCCAATCAGTTTGAGGAGGGTTCCTCCTCCAATAAGAAGGAGTTGGAAGTTGTCATTGGTGGTTCTCCTCCGGAACCTAAAAGGAGGAAAGTTAACACAAAAGATGTCATCACTATCTCGGAAGAGAATGAGAAGGAAGAATAATCTCTACCTGGATCTGAATCTTTTGATCCAAATGATATTCAGTCAGTTTTAGATGAAGGTGATATGAAGAAGGTTGGTGAAATGTGACTTGCCTACCCTCCGATGGATAGGCTTAAAATTGATGATGCTTTGGTTGATTATCCGCTCAAGAAGGGTATTACTATTTTAGATGATTCTGACTCGTTACCAGATGATCTAGTAGAAGTTATTGAAGAAAGAATGTTGTTGGAAGGACATAAAGGACATAAGTTTGAAGCTATGATTGAGAGAAGATGTGTCAAAGCTAAATTTTTTTTATCCAAACACATTGGTGAGACAAGAGAATGCATTAAGGAGATGTCTGACATCTACAAGTATTGTCTCCAATGGCCTGTAGCTATTGATAATTTTAGAAGCAGAATTGAAGCTATTGAATCTGAGATGAATGATATTGGAAAGAGTTTTGATTTATTCAAAGACAAAGATGGAAATCAGAGAATAAGAGTTGATGAGTTGCAAGCGGAGCTGTTGATTGTTCAGAGACAGAGGGAAGACTTGGTTAGAATATTTTGGTTGGTCAAAGAAATTGTTGAGGTTTAGTTGGATCATCTCTCTAGGATGCTTTTTGATGCAGAAGATTGTGAATGACAATGCCTGTCTCCTGACTAGTCATCCTCATTTATGTTGTTGACTTTGTTGGATAGTATGAGTGCCAAATTGGTTTCTGCAATGCTAGCTTGGAAGAGGATTCTTCCAACTGTGAGAGAAAGGTATAAAAAAACTTTTTAGGTGAAAAGTATTATTTTTACTTGAGTTTTTGAATGTTCAAATTTTGGACCTTTGCCTGTGATGGCAAAAAAGGGAAGAAAAATGAAAACAAAAAGAAAAATTGAATTGCTAAACAAAGGGGGAGCTTTGGTGTTTTGGAGTTTGCAGCTTTGGAGTTGGATTTTTTGAAGTTTTGTGTTTTTGTGTTTTTGATGTTTTTCCATCAATGCCAAAGGGGGAGATTTTTGAGAATTTTTTGATATGGCATTGTTGTCATTGATGTCAAAACCTTGGATCTAGAAGGTTGTGCTTTGGATAATGTACAAACTTGATCTATCCTATCGTATGCTATGGTGTTGTGTTGTGTGGCGATTATCCTTGATCTGAATATGATAGTATTTCTTTTTAAGACATCTGTTGAATTCAGTTGATGTAGTATAATGAAGACTAATCCCTTGATGATGGCTGTTGTACTCAAATATTACTCCAGGTAACCTCGCTATCTAAAATTTCATGTAGCATGTTACAAGTTTTGGTATGTTTGATTGCATTTCTCTATTTGGTACTTAAATTAATGTTGATCGAGATTTGGTCTTGGTTGTGGCGTTCCTATCAATTGATGTTAATCAAGGTTTGGTCTTGGTTGCGGTATTCCCATCGAATTCAGAATATGTCTCATGTAATTCAAAATTAGCTATCCTTTGGTAATAATGCTATATCTTATGTATGACCTATTTCTTGGTCCCTTGGTAATGTGGTAAGAAGATCTTTATGTACGACCTATCTTTTGGGTTTGGTGCTAGCATGCAAGGCCTTATTGAATATTTTAGGGTTGTTCCTTATGCTGACATGTTTTTTGGTGATCTAAGTTCAAATGGTGTTAGGCCAACTTAGAAGACTATGAAGATATTATGTGGTCGACTTAATTTTGTTCTATGGGTATACATGCATATATATAGAGAACATCTTTTTGGTTGAAGACTTAGAAGAACATAAGTGATATGTGCAAACAATGATAAGGGTGTGGAGGATTGAGTGACAAGGATCAAAGAAGGAAGTGACGAGAAGTTTCAGAAGGAAGCAATTTGTATTGCATGATTGTGTGAGGAATGTGTACAAAAGATTCTTAACCGAATCTGCTACAAACAGAGATTGTGCTCTTAACCAGAACTGAACTCATGCATATGTAGATGCAACTTCATCAGTTTACTCTTGTCAGTGAGACTATTTGTAAAAAGTTGTTTTGTATCGAGCAGTGAGCCACCCGGTAGTGAGCCTTTGTAAAAATCACCTTAACTGGTGCTTTATAATTGAGAATTAGCATTCTCTGTGGTTTTTCCCATCTTGGGTTTCCACGTAATTTCTGGTGTTCATTGTGCATGGTGTTGTTTGGTGCTTGCATATTCATGTCTATTTTAATTAATATATGAATGGTTTATGATTGCTTCAAATTAAGTAAAGAAAGAAAATTGTTTTGGGATAATTGATTTACCCCCCTCTCAGTTATTCAGACTGTTCAACGCTTCCCTTATGTTATTCTTGTGAATTCCTAGTCTTGTTAGGGATATGTGTTTTAACCTTGTTTTGTAAGGATTGTGCATGTGTGAAAGGTTGTTTTATTAGACCCTTGAGTCACTTTTTATTTAATATTATTACTTATTGTGAGTGATAATCTGCACCTAGCTAATAATAGACAAAACAAACTAAGTTAGTCATATTAGCAAGCAAAAATAACCATTCCCTATAATTTTTTTGATCAAACAAAGAGATGAAAATATGGAACAAAATCACAAATACAAAGCAAATGAAAGCATCTAAACAAACTAAGTAGGTCAAACCTCTATTCCATAGGGGGATTGGTGTCACTTTGATGTGGAAAGTGACCCTTTCATAATCCCTTGTAATAAGTTCCAAGATCCTTTAATGTGAAAATAGTGAAATTAATATAAAAAGATAGTAGAATTAAGCTAAAATGATATGAAAAATATGTAATTGATAAATGAAATGAGTAGAGTAACAATGCATGAAATTGTGGCCCCATATTTAATAGAGAAGATCTTTATTTATAGGAGAGAAGGGTTGAAAAATTGATGAAATTGGTGGATGTGGGAATAAAATGGGGACCTATAGCATTATGACACTTGTCACAAGGATAATGAAAGCCATGGGACATACTTTGAAGAATGTGAAGAGTTAAGGTATGTAGGTGCGATTGTAAGGGTATGTAGGAGAATTGAAGGCATATGGTTGAGGGTGTAAAAGGGACAAGATGACATGTAAGTGACATTGAATGCCTTTGTAAGAAGCATTTAAGACCTTTGTAAGAGGCTTTTAAAGACTTTGGAGGGAAATTAAATGAATGGGTAGTTGAGGAGAATATTCCACAAAATATGTTTTTGTGAGGAAAACAGGCTAATTAGTTAATTAAAAGAAATGATTTTCATGTGCAACTTGGTTAATGAACCAGGGGTTTATTTGACCAAGGTGGAATTAAAAGCTAGAAAAATGGGTAATGGAGATTAGGATGTGATTAAAGTTAATTAATTCAGAATTAATCAACTTAAGTGGGTTAGGGGTTTGTGACATTTGTTTTAAATAATTTAGTTTATTTAATCAAATGAGGACTTTAAGGTTTTAATTAAATAATTTAATTAAATAGGGTGAACATTAGTGAAAAGAGGATGAATTAATCTGATAAATTTAATTATTTGATTAATACTAGAAATTGATGAAATTAACTAAATAATATGAATTATTTAATTAAATGGTTAGTCCAAAGTGATTTAGGAGGAAATGATGTTAATTAATCGAACTCAAGTGTGTAATATCAATCGGACTATTTAAATTTCTACACTTATTTTATGTTTTATAAAGTCTTTATATGACTTTAATTGTTTAAAAAAGTTCCCTAAGTGGTACGTGTTTAGGTTAGGGGTCTTTTTATTCCATAAAACCTCTTAAATAAAGTCTAAAACCCACTCTAATTTTCCACTTATGAAAAGTGACGAAAATTGGAGTTGGTTGGGTGGTTGGGAAGTTATGGGGAGTTGGTTGCTTTTTTGTTTCTATATATTCCTTCTCTTTGAAAGGACAAGGGTTTTCTTCTTTTTTCCTTGGCTTCTCTCTTGTGTTTATGCTTCTCTCTTTTTCTTTTGCTTTCTCTTGTTTTGGATGCTTTCTCATCTTTTTGGGAAGGAGAAATCTTGGTGAGGAATGGAAGGAAGAGGGTTTGAGGAGGAGAGTCTTCCACAAGATGTATGACATCTTTTGGTAAGATCTTTTCATGTTATATCTTTGTTGATAAGTAAATGGATGGTTGTGGTGTTTTTAATTCTTTTGTGAAAATTTGTGTTAATTTCTTGTATTTATGATTGTGAGTTATGTGCTAGGATTTTCTTGATTTGGGAATGATTATTGTGTAAAAATGATCGTATAGATGAATTTTATGGGGTATGAGATTGTTAAGTCGTCCTTGTGAATAGTAGTTATGTGTGGGCAAGGGAAGAGCTATGTAGCCCCTTAGAGCTCGGGGGTGGATTGAAAATGATTCCTATGGTTGGGAGGAGAGCTTGTGGCCATATATTGTTTTTGTTGAATTCTTATTTTCAGGTGCATATATTTACCAAAGTTGGAATCAATGGGAGGTCTATGAAAGTTAGGATTCTAGAAATAAATATGAGTCTTGAGAATTGGGAAAAAGCTTCAAGTTCCAAATAGTAGAGTTTTGGGAAAGGTAATTGTTGGGCATGGTGGTTGGATCAATTTTTAATTGTATTTATATTTTCAATTAGATGTGCAAATTCAAAGAAGACAATAGGTGTGTTTCAATCCCTTGATATAAAAAAATTAATGTTGGTGTAAATCTTTAAGGAATATAAAAGATTATGTCTTGGATAGAAAACTTCTTAACTTGTTTGAGAAAGTTTAAGAAGGAATAAAATTCTATTGGAGTTTTAAATTAATTTCCTCCAATGAAAAAACAATATCAAATACTCATCCTAACCCACTTGACTAATCAATTGTTGAGGATTACAACATTGTTGCCCCTGTGCCAAACAATAAATTGATTTTAAGTAGTTTCACAAATTTGATCATAAAAACTGATCCACATGATATTGAAAGATAAAATTTAATGGATTTTTCAATTATTAATTTTAAAAAAACATATTAAAAATTTGTATTAACCCAGATCATCAATTAAGATTTATTAAGAAAACATTGACAACCTTTTTCATAGTAAATTTTTGTCATAAAACAATCTTATATATCTGATCACACATAATGGAAAACATAGAGCTAGAGGATAAAATTTAAAGGGTTTCTGAAAATAAAAGTTTTATATAACATATTCGAAAATAAAATTGCCCCAGTTCACCAAATAAAAGTTATGATTAAAATATTACTGTCCCCTACTTTAAAATTAAAACAACAAATTGAAAAACAAATTGAGTGGTACCAAGTTAGGGATTCATGAAGATAAGAGAGTTGAGATATGTTTCTTTCATCTTCCTCCTCTTGTTAACCTGCAACATAAAATTTTACAAGATGTTTTTCTTTCACAAACAACAATCAAATGGAGGAAATCAAGAAATAACATTACACATGTGAAAAACAATTTTCAAAAAGAAAATGACAAATAGTTGAGGAGACTCATATTTAAGGTATCATAAGTTAGTTTGAAATTAGTTTTTAGTTATTTATTAATTACTTAGTAAATTAGTGTTTAGATATTAACATTTTCATATTTTTGTTGTTTCCTTTATTTTCACAATTCATCTCCCCTTACAAATTAATTCAAGAATACTTAATCAATTTTACATATATCATACAAAAAAATGAGTTTTAATGTTCAAACTCGAAATTGTAAGGTAGCGAGTTTGATGAACTATTTTATTTCTTTTTTAAAATTTTTTATCAAGAGACAAACTATACTTGATTAAGAATTATTCAAACATGTTTTGATATAATCAATCATGTGGGAAGGATTAAATGAGCAGTGAATTGGAATAAATTGATGTTCAAATGGCAACCCTCGATTGGGAAAATGAATTTGATAAGGTGGATTGAATCAGTAACTCATTTGTGAATTCCCAATGGGGTCAATAATCAAAACTTACATTTAAGAAATTTCAAAGTTAGTTTTAAATTAGTTTTCTTCTATTAATGGGATTAGTTCATATTTAAGTTGAAGTTGACATTAAGGGTTATATATTCATTTATTTTTCTTGTTTCTATTTGGGAATAGTTTCTAGTTATCATTTAAGAGTTATAATTAAGTAGAGTTTAGAATTAGTAGTCTTGATTGATTGGTCTCATTTATTTATATAAGTTTTGGGATTGGGATTCTCATTTGAGAGTTGGAGTCACCTATTTTATTGTTTAATGAGTTGGACAATATTTTCATTTTATCCAAGAAGAAGAGCATTTCATTATATATATGAATATGCTTCAACTACTTAGTAAAGAAGTGTCTAAGGAAAGTAGTTGATTTAATCACCTAAAAAGGATTTAAGAAGAATATTAATTAGGTAGAAACACAAATTCATGGGCAGAGTATCACCTTAATGCCTTTTAACCCTTTTATATTAAATATAATTGCTAATAAATGATGAATTAATTTAAATAATCATATATTTAGTGCATGTGTATGTACACTGCATATATGCATAATCACTCTTGGGTTGTTAGTCATAGTGTTGAGCATTACTTGTGATAATTGGATACTTTAGTTTTTGTTTGATAGCTTATTTCTTGCATGCTCATGCTAGTGAGATTAGTTTAAGTATTTTTTAATGTATCGATTTTATTTCTATGAATAGGAATTAAATAGGTAACTTGGAAGGGTAATTTAAATTGAAAGTGATTCACCACCTTCGATGCATCTCTAGTATTTGATTTTATTTGTGGATTATAAAAGTTTAATTCAACTTTTAATAATGTAGGAAGAAATTGAATCCAATCTTAGGTCTATTCAAATCTTGGATTGTTCGTCACTGATGACTTAGATGCATTAATTGATTTTATATTCTAATTTAATGGAATAGGGAAATAATTAAGTATAAATTACATCTTTTGGGATTAAGATCACAAAACTTGTCATCATATAATATCTCTAAAGATTTGAATAATTTTCCTTAAGTAATGGCTACATTTGAATATGGTTGTTTCTTTATTTGCCTTATTTCATGGATAATTTTATACTTATATAGAATTCTTATGGCCTAATTAGCACGATTTTTAGTACTATTGATTAAAAAAAAGTCGAAGGGAGTAATGAGCACCATATTAACCGATGATGTTATTATTGTGATTTCCAATCACAATGATATCTTCATTAGTTAGGAATTTAGATGATAAGAATATTAGCAATACTAAATTTATGAGTAACATCAATATTGGATTCCTAGTTAGTGGTGAAATCTATAGTTGTCTAAGTAGCAATAATATTAGATTTGCGTGTTGCTATGAATCATGATGTTAAATAAGTTTAGAGTTATATATGACAAGTAATATTAAATATAGACATTGTGGATGACATTAATATTTAACCTGGTACTTATGAGGAGGGTAATGAGAAATAAATATTAGGATTGAGTGTTAAAGGTAAGATTATTACTTATCAAGAAATTAGTAGTGTTGATGTTAGTAATGTTACCGGATATAAATGTGAGAAGGGGATGATAAGACTAAAGGTAGATATGATACTCATATAAGTGTTATCAATTGTTGTGATTAGGGATAATTAATATTCATCTTCTCATTTGTGTGTGGCTATGTTTCTTGCATGTTTGATGTTTATTAGTGTTTATACATGGTTATTCAAAAAAATAAAATTGTAATGTATAGTTTAGGTGAATTTTTCTTGGGCATGACAAGATCAAATTCAAAATGATGTAAAATCATGCAAGTAAAATATGTTGACATAATATATAAAGAAATAATTTTCATAGCGACCAACCCCTTAAATTGGGTCAAAGATATATGGAAATTCATCATGCCTAGAAGGAAGGTGATTCTTCCCCACCTCTCATGGATAATTCATAATAGGAAAAAATCTCTTTTTTGGGAAGACTCTTGGAATGACCATAAAATACTAGAAAAAAGAAATAACTTTTGAAGGCAAAAATAATTATTGAAGTATCATTGTGGATCTAAAATAAGTATATTTTTTAATTGTTGAAGAAAAATCAATTTCAATTGTCAAATGAAAGATCTTCGACAATTTCCCTTTCTCACAAAACCAAAAAACTATTCTTTTCTTGATCCTATAGTAGAAATTAATCTTTCTCTCTCAAGATGAAGATGAACTTTCTTGGATGGCATCCAATTTTGAGAAATACATAGTAAAGGAGGACTACTAGATCCTTTCTCATGCTTCTTATTCTAAAATCCAGTCTATAAATCTTTGCTAGTATAAATATTATTTCCCTAGAGTAAGGGCCCTTGCCCGACTTTCCCTACACAATAGAATCTTGACTAATAAAATATTGGAAAAAATGGGAATATTAGTCCCTTTCGATTATATTCTCTATGAAAGAGAAGAAAAAGATACAATCTTTTACTAAAATATAATTTCAACTTGAACTATTGGAATTGGCTTTGTGGCAAGTCCAAATGGAAAGGATCCTTCCCAAACATCTTATTATATTACTTCTTTCCTAGTTGTCCTTATATAAAGAGTCCACTTTCTCATGCATTTGGCAAGTGAGCCCTTTAATTCTTATTTGGAACCTATGTCTTGAGTGTAGTTTCGCAAACTTAAAAAAAATCCATTTCTATTTTTGAAGTTGCAATTCAAAAAATTGAAAGATCAATTTCCTAAATAGTTATGAAAACTATATCTAAGAGTGCAACTTTATCCAAGCCTTTCACTAGCTGGTATTTAGCTCTACTAAAGTATTGGTCTCCCCTCAAACCTACTCCACTTGTAGGATTAGTTCTTCTTGTCATTATGAAAAAGGACCAAAAAAAAAGTTAGTTGGTTTCCTCCTCCTCCCTCACAAGTTAACTTAAATTTTGATGGAGCCTCTTGGGGAAATCCTAGACCTTTTAATGTAGGTTACATTATTAGGGATAATTATGGTAAGTTTTCAAAATCCAAAGAAATTAAGCTTCCTAATGAGATAAATAATGAAGCAAAATAATACACATGTTTATATAGCATCCAAATGGTAAAGACCATCAACTACAAAATTACATTTTTATAGAATGAAATTCATAATCAATCATCAATACAATAAAAATATAAGCATTAAGTAATAAAAAATCTACTAAATTATTCATCAAATTTGGAACATTCTATATGGCCTAGACTCTTACAAAATTAAACATTGCTATAGGGAAACAAATAGAGTTATTGATGTCTTGGCCAATTTGGGAATTGATCAAATTGAAGAATTTGAATTCCTTGATACTATAATGGTCCAAAATTGCCAAGCCTTAAAAGATACTTTGCTTCTTGATCAACATTGTTGCTTTCAAGGATCTATTCATTAATTGTCGAAGGGATCTATTCATTAATTGCAAAATGGATTGACTCATTAATTTCATCTAAGCCCAATGAATTTCCTCCCTTAATAGTTGCTTCACATGGTATTCTATAATATGAAATCTCAAATAATAATTTTGAAAGAGATCTGTTCATTCTCTACTGACCCCCATTTACTACTTAGCACTACCACTACCAACTTTCAAATCACTTAAATTTGAGATGACAACTATCTCTTTAATCAACTTGCCTAGGATAATTGTTATTAACCTTCTATTTATTTTCATTTATTATTTTTTTTAAAGTAAAGAGGGCTTATAAGGGCCCCCACCTAATACAAAATGCCATAAGGCCAGTAAAACTAGGTTATATAAGATATAGAACTTGCATAGTCATAGAAACAACAAACACAACAAAGAGAAACAACACAAAATATAAAAAGAGGCACATTAGTTGCCACCTTGTAAAGTATTGACATCCTTGATTTCTTAGTCCTTTGTCAATATTAGTGAGATGGTGAGGAACATGGAAAATTTATTTTCTAACAAAAAAATGGGAGCCACCCATCCTAGCCCTCTTGATTCCACCATGTTGGCTCACATTTCTCCCTAGACTATCATTGGCATGAAAGGGCCATTCAAACTATTTTAGGAGAAGGTTTTCCTAGGGAGTGTTCAAATACTTTCTATTTCTTCGATGTTGCTTCTGGCTTCCTCTCAAACACCATGTACCTAGTGCAAGATGTTGATTTCATGGACCCACTTGCCTTCAGATACATTCAAGAATACCTTCTCTTGGAGGTCATGTATAGGCAAGTAGTTGTTGATTGTGACATCTCAGTGGGAGTGGCTTCAATTGGGGTCTTTTCACCCATGAATAGATTGAAGAATGCCATGCAAATTCCTACATCTACAAGGCTCTACAATATGATCTAGTTAACAATTGTGTAGTTGTCTTCATGCATGCCTTACATGCACACATAGATCGATTGTGGGAGCATTTATTGTTGAAGATCTCAGAGGTCTTAATAGCCCTACAATTCATGAGTCATCATGCCCCTCCTCGACACCCTTCTAATTCACTAGCCTCCACATCTACTCCTACATTGAAGTCTCCTCAACTACTAGTAAATGTGGACTCTTCTTCTTCTTCCAATCCCAATAATCTAGACTTACTATTTTTTTTGTATTATCCTCATGACTTTACTACTTTTGTGTATTCAAAAAGTGTTCCTATGTCAATGGGCCCTTGGTCTACTAGTGAAGTTGAAAGGTTCGAAATGAGCCCACCAGGGATCAAGTCTTGCTGAGTGCAAGGCTCCGACATCATAAGGGATGAGGCTAGGATCGTGCCATAAGCGAATTTGGTGGCGTGGATGCCCCTCGGTCCTTGGCTCTAAGCCAAAGAGGTTTTTGGCACGTGTGGGCCCGTCTCGGGTTCCTAAAACGTCTACATGGTGGCCTTCACTGATTGGTAGCTCACAAGCTTCGTGCCTCGCTGGGCTGCCTCGCAGGTCTGAACCCTCCATCAAAAAAAAAGAAAAAGTGTTCCTATTTACTTTTGTAATTATAATTTTTTCCATAATTAATATATTATTTAATATAAATGATTTATTTTTTTATATCATAAAGACTTTCCTCAAAATAAACACACAACTAAATAAAAACTGAAATAAATATATAAATTTTACCATTATAATTTTTTTTTATGATTAATATATTATTTAATATAGATGATATTTTATATATCATACAGCTTTCCTCAAAATAAACACACAACTAAATAAACACTGAAACAAATATATAAATTTTACCATTATAAAAATATAATATCATCTCATATACAAAATTAAAGAAAACATATATATTCAAAAAGTCCAATGCTTTATACTTTCCTTCTAACCTCTTTCCTAAGCACCTAAAGCGATCAATAAAAAAAAAGAAAAAGCAAACTAATCTTGGAAGTCTGAGCTGTTTCCTCAGCAGCATGCTGCTCTGTAATGGCATATTCTAATATTTTTTCCATTAACAAAACTTTTCTTCAATTAAAAATTAAATTAACAGGTGGATTAATTTGTCAGTTGGGCGCCAATACATTCAAACAAGACAGACAATCACCGGTAGAACTGGTAAAGTTACACGTCCTTTCAATCCAATGGGGAAGCTCAATCCCCATAAAGTATAAAGTGAAACAGCAAACGTCCAGCCTTTCATGGATCACAACCAGAGGCTTTATACAAATCTTTTCCTAAACACCCAATAAAGAATAATAAATCATAATCATACTTAATTATTGAATGATTATGACCACTGGCACAGTCAAGTAATTTTCCCCATCGTTGCTGTCAAATGACAAGGGAAACACACTGATTTTGGCCTCTAAAAGACAGTAGAAGTTATTAAAATTTGGTCTATTCTACCTCAAAAGTTGTGGCAGCACCACCCACTGAAAAATTACTGAAACCCTTTTTCACATCAGATTCTGTTCACTCTCTGACCTTGTAAATAGCAGGCAATAATTGGCCAGACTGTTCAATCCCATGCCTCACATATTTTATAAGATATGGGTATTTCTAAATATGGTGGTGGCAGGAATAACATGAATTAAGAAAAGGCTCACTTATGACTGTATTTGTTGTCACTGCATTGCTTTCATGGCCTCAGCAAGGTGACAGCTCTGCCAAGAGATTATTACAGTTAAGCTTTATAACTGGTGGCTACTGTACCATATATATATATATATATATATATAGAGGAATCAGCCAAATCTAAAGGCCAATTAGGGGTTTTACATTTAGTAGAGTATCAGTGTCTTTCCAAGCTATCCAGCTGGTGTGGGTGTGGGCCCTACAGTCCTTCCACCTGCAAGAAGAATAAGAGCTGCCAATCTGCTACAAATCTTTGGAAATATGTATGGTTTTTGATTTTGTATGGTTGTCAATCTCAGCCTGTCAGAGAATTGAAGCAGTAGGCCAGCCCTGTCATGGTTGACCTTCTGTGGGGCCCATTTAGCTTCTTCACACAGGGCATCCGGCTCTGGAGATGGATTCCTCATATGAGTTATCCTGAGTTTTCTTTTAAAGGTTAGTGTTAAAATTCAATAGATCATTGAAAATGAAATGAAATATTTTAATAATGTTATAGAAGTTTATGAGATTCAGAAACAATATGAGAGAAGAAAAAACAGTTTAAGAAAAAACAGTTTGTGATTTACTTTTTATGAGTTTCAGGAACAACACGAGACTATCAGGGAAGAAAAAATAGTTTAAGAAAAAACAATTTGTGATTTTGATAATGTAATTTGTGCTTTATCCCACCTTACCTCTTCAAAAAAACTGGAAATTATATTTAATTATAACGGATTGTTTTTTAAACAAAATCTTAAGAATTACTAAAATTACTACCAAATTTTTAGGTGATGAATTGGTGAATTACCTAATCCAAATCAGTTTGAGTGGATTGAATTGAGGGTAAGGACAAGTCCTATAAATTATCTTGAAAAAGGCAAAGACAACCTTTATGATTTGTCCTTTGTCCAATTCCAATGTTGTTTAGCTATCAATATCCGTTGTACCCACTAAAAACAAAAGCCCTCCAAGTTATAATAAGTGGGAACTCCTTAATTTAAGGGCAATTTGATGGACTTGATTGATGAAAATACAAGTGGTGGTTTTCGAAGTATTGGGAGTCCTGTTCTTCAGGGTTAACATGAATAAAATAAACTTAAAAGAAAAGGTCATATGGGGCTTAGCTAAGTAAGCCTCATGGGACCTTCCCTTATTTCTAATGCTATAGAGCTACGGGTGTCCCCATCCCTCCCACTGAAATCAAAGCTTTTGTAAGCATTGGGACACGTTTCAAATAACTTTATTGTAATTTATACTGGATATAGTTGGCAGGATTCTTGGGGTCATATGTGGGGTTCCCAAGACTAATATGCTTGTCCTCAAACAAGCTAAATAAAAATGAACCCCAACAAGATGCCAATTGTATTGTTCAATTTAGAGAAGAAAACATGCATCACTGAGAGCTGGAGAAGAAGTTGAAGAGCAATGGCAGGTAGAACAATATCCTCCCATGTTTTGTGTCTTCTGATTATTGATAAGGGATACAATATCACAGTGATTATAAGTTTTTGAGACATGGTTGTGTGGTAAGTTTTTAATATGGAATATGATTTAAAGTGTTTGATTAAAATGTTCAGATAGTTAAATCTAAATATTTCAAGTTTAAATTTAAGATACATTAATGTGATGATTTTTTCATTTTCTATATTTTGATGATGGATCGTAGAATATGATTTGCAATCTTCATAGGAAAACACTCATATTGTGAAATCTAGAAACTTAAAGCTAAAACTTGTGATAATTAAATATTATTATCGTTTTTATTTTAACTGATAAGGAAATATATTATTTTCACTTTTAAAATAATGATCTTTGTCAATGGGTTGTTGATCTATTGGTGAAGTTGAATGGCTGTGAAAGAGCCCACTAGAAATCAAGTCTTGATGATTGCAAGACCTTGATACTAAAAGGGATGGGGTCAAAATCATGTTCTCGATTATTTTGGGGCAGGAATACCCTTTAATCTTTGATTCTCAATTGAAGAGATTTCTACCCGAGGCTCATGCTTCCATTTTATATGATTATGTGATAAAGAAATGTATTATTTTAGCTTTTAAAATAATGATCTTTGTCAATGGGTCCTTGATCTATTGACAAGTCGAATGGCTCTAAAAGAGCCCACTAGGAATCAAGTCTTGATGATTGCAAGATCCTGATACTAAAAGGGACGAGGTCAAAATCATATTCTGGATGATTTTGGCGAAGCAATACCCTTTAATCTTTGATTCTCAGTTGAAGAGATTTCAATCCAAAATTCATACTTCCATTTTATATGACTAAATGATTATGTGAGTTTAATATAAAACCTTAAAAAATATATATAAAATTTTTGATGACAATATTATTAGATGACTAAATGATTATATGAATTTAATATAAAACCCTAATATATATATAAAATTATGATGATAATAAACATACAGCATATTCTTAGGTTTTTTAACTGGATTGTTTCTCTTAAGCTATAAGAAGGTTTGGTTTATTTATATTTTTTGAAAATGCCTTTTACCTACTTGGAATGTCAAAAGCTTTGCCACTTCAGTTTTGCTTTATTTCTCACAGATGATGTAAACAAACATTGTCTTTTACTTTTTCTTTCAGATGGATCATAAAAAGTGGACGGTGAAGGACTGCCATGATTTAATACTGTCATGATTTAATTGAGGCTACCATTCACCTTTCTCGTGGTGGAATGTCAAATTTCTGGCGTAAATAGAACCATCACTAAATTGTAAGTATGAACCTTCACTTACCACTTTTTTTATTATATTTCCTTTTCACACACAACTGTATTCTGGCCCTCCTATTACTGTGGGAGGATACTCTACACTTGGAGGACAAGATTCTGTCGGCTGGGACATTTTTTTTTTTTAATGGGACATTTGGTTCCTTAACAGCAAGGTTTTTCCACTTTAATATATATTTTGTCAGGGCTTAGGTTATTTTATAATAAACATAAGGTATAATTTGGATTTCTTTTTAAAAAAGTCAGATAATTATAATTAGATTATAAATATTCTCAGTTGAAATTATATTAATCTGAAATTTGTTGTGTAGTTTATATTTATTTTCAACTTTCTTATAATTTTATAATAAAGTATAATGTGTGATTTGAAATTTTGTTTAAAAATAAATAACAATTAAAATTTAAATAGAAAGATCTAAATTATATTACATTATAAATTTGTGAGGAAGGTGTATATCTTGTCTTCCCTTTTTTTTATTTTCATTTTAAATTAAGAGTACAAGTTTAAGTTAAAATCTCATTCTTGCACGATCAAAATTTGATTCATGATTAATGGATTAATATACTATTGCCTTCAACAATTATGTTTGACCAATTAAAATACAAGTACCGATATTTGAATAAAAATAGATTATAAAATATAATTAAAACTAAAATTTAATATACATAATTTTTTTAAAAATCTAACTTTACAAAATATGAATCTTACTATAACATCACAAGTTTATTATAATTTAGCCATGGGTAGTATTGTGTTTTAGGATGAAAATCCAAATCTCTTTATGTAATCTTATGACATAAATATGAATGAATGAAATGAAGGTTTTTAATGATGTCCACGAAACCAAAGAGTCTATAAGGGTAAGGTCCCATGGAGGGGGGCTTCCTAAAAGATTGCAGTGGGTGCTGCCAAGATTTTATAGGAATATTTTAAGAGTGCAATTCAACTGCCCCAAAATTTAGAACTTCAGTGCTTTGATAAAAATTAATAAATAAATAAAATTTCTCTCATTTTTATTTTCTGATAGGAAATTTAAATTTTAGATGATAGATAAGTGGTAGTAAAAATTCTTAAGCTGTAGGGGCAATTTCTATCCCCACCCCAATTTCACCAACTGAAAGATTTCAATTAATTTTGTAACGCAATTTTTTTTTTTTCCATAAGACTTCTCCATGAAAATAGAAGCCCAAACCCCATAGAATCATACTGTCAGACTTCAGAACTTCTAAGTGTAAAATTTAGAACCACTACAATTATGCCAGGCCATGCATCAATAATTTAGAGGCACCTAATCTAAAAAAAATATTGGGCCACTGTTTTAAAAAAGAAATATTCCCCAAGAAACTTTTCTCCCATTCCAATGCTAAGTAGTGGCCATAAATGTCAATTCCAAGCATTAAAAAGCCAAGCTCTGGAGAATTATTCATCTAAAGGAGACATGTGTAATTCCTACTAAATATAGAGGGCGTGGTAAATTGAATGGTTTCCTGATAGCGTTACTAGAGTATATGAAATTAACAGGAGCAAGAGTAACAGGATAGCTGAATTGTTTCGGTGTAGTTAAGGATGTCTGCATGTTGGTTGTAAAAATGTCTTATATTTTGCCTGTCCGATTGGTTTAACGGTGAAAAGTGGAACTGAAGAATGCATGGATTCGTAGGTAATACATACATAATACACAGTTATTTATTTAATTTATTTTGGTCCGGCTTTTGTTTACTGAGAGTTTTTTGTACATTGGAATATGTGAAAATCAGTTTGGAAATTGTGGAGGGAAAAAGGGAGTGAGTGGATGAACTTGGTGTCCTGTTCTGTTCTACTTGTGGGAATTGTTTGGTGGGGACTGGCGAGTGTTTCTTTTCTTTAAGTAACGTTTACTCAAAGCATTCATTAATTCATGTTGTCACGTAGGTAACCTAACAGTTTTGCCTTACTGCTTTTATTCTCCTCCACCAAAATCTTTACTTTCCATTATTATTTTTTCATCAGCTCGATGGGTATGAAGAAACGGAGCAAGATGCAGCAGTTGAGCCGAAAGAGCAGGCTTTGACAAGAGGGATCTGCTAATAAGGAGGAGGGGGAAATCAATTGTATGGTAATCAGGAACGACCTAGCAAATGGAATCCTGGTTACCGGCAAGCGTTTGCATTGTTGTGCTGTTGATTGGTGCCTGTGGAAATCATGCGGTGGGGCAAGATCTGGCTTCTGATACAAAGGCACTGAATGCTTTCAAACAAAATGTGGGGAGATTTGTCAAGTGGGATCAGAACACCAGTGCTTGTAATTGGCCGGGGATCTTATGTAATGGCTCCAGAGTGACTGAACTAAGGTTGCCAGCAGTGGGTCTTGTGGGCCAAATCCTCCCTGGGACTCTTGGAAATCTCACCGAGTTGAGGGTACTCAGCTTGAGGTTTAATGCTCTTTCTGGTCCTCCACCATCGGATCTAGAGAAGTGTACTCATATGAGAAATCTGTATCTGCAAAACAATCAGTTTTCAGGACCTATACCATCATTCATTTCAAAATGGCCCAATTTGGTCAGGCTGAATCTGGCCTCCAACAGGTTCACTGGCCCCATTCCGAGCTATATCAATAGTCTCCAGAGATTGGGCACTCTTTTTCTGGAGAGCAATTCCCTTAATGGCTCTTTGCCATCTCTAAATCTGCCTAATCTGCAGCAATTCAACGTGTCCTTCAATAAGCTGAATGGATCTGTGCCATCCACGCTGAAAGCATTCAACAGTAGCTCTTTCCTTGGGAATTCTCTATGCGGGTCTCCTCTCGCGCTCTGTTCCGGCAGCATTGCACCTGCATTGAGTCCTTCGAGTGGGTCTAAAGGTAAAGACAAGATGGGGGCAGGAGCCATTGTGGGTATTGTTCTAGGCTCTTTAGCTTTTCTGTTCTTTCTCTTTCTCATTCTCTTTCTGTGCAAGAGGAAGAGAAGAAGTAAAAGAACTACAGCAGTTGATGTCAACACTGTCAGCAAGGCCCCTGAAATGCGTCTGGATAAGGCCCCTGATGCAACTGAAGATTTATCATTGTCCAATTCCAAAGAGTATTCTGTTACTGTGCAAGAACCTGACAAGAACAATAAGAGGCTCATTTTTTTCCAAGGCGGTGCAAGGACTTTTGATCTTGAAGATCTCCTGAGAGCGTCTGCAGAGGTTTTGGGTAAGGGAAGTGTTGGAACTGCATACAAGGCTGTCTTAGAGTTTGGTATAGTTGTCGCGGTAAAGCGGTTAAAGGATGTTGTCATTGGGCAGAAAGAATTTGTTCAGCAGATTGAAGTGGCTGGAAAAATGAATCATCAGAATCTTGTTCCTCTTAGAGCTTATTATTTCTCCAAGGATGAAAAGCTTCTTGTGTATGATTATATGGCAATGGGTAGCCTTTCTGCTCTTCTACATGGTAAGCCCTTTATTCCTTTTCCTTGTCATGCTAAAACATTTCCAGAGGAAATCTCTGTAATTGTTATTTCTTTTGATCCGACAATGCTGTGTGTTCATCTGCCTATTTGAAGAAGTTTCTCGTTGTGTCTGCCCTTTTAATCCTATAATGCCCATATGGAGTTTTACCCTTTTTTTATAGCAAAAATGTTAGAACCTTATTGTTCGTTACTAGATATGCCCTTACAGAATAGGAGATTTGGCATGCAAAGTGCAACCTATCAGCATTAAGGTTTTGCTCCATATTCGTAGGAAGAGATTTGCACTCTTAGTTGCGGACGGAATATCCTACTCCATGAACAAAGTAGGCATATTCTGATCTGCCTACCTGAACTTTGCTGTGTTCTGAAATGCCCATCGGCAAGATTTCTGCAAAACTTATGCTGTTTCATTTCATTCTCCTAAGATTTCTTTATTTGGACTTTAATTTATATTTTATTCACTTGTATGTTCACGTATTTTGATCTTATTGATGTACTCTAATATTAGCTGATCTGAGCTTACTTGTAATTTAATCCTGTTCATTCATTTCTCAAATTTGCGGCTCTGTAATGTAACTCTGAAATTTTACTGGTTTCATTCCGGCCATCTTTAGCTTTCTGCTCTAATTTGGGGTTAGGCAAAACTGTTGAGCATCCTTTTGAATAAGATGCTCTTTATAAGCCCGTATAAACTTATTGCCGGGATTTCCTCCTGCAAGAGCATGCATCCAATATTTGAAGATTTTGTTTTTAAAACGTGGATGGATATTGGACATTCATGTTTTAGGAGCATTGGAAACTTTTACAAAATAGTTATGAACAATGGTGCTGAAAAGTTCTGCTTCTCTTTTTTTCTTGATTCTTTGAAAATTTATTGAAAGAAAATTGAATCTGAGAATTTCTTTGGAGTTGTGTTTGCTGTCTGTTTCAGGTAACAGAGGAGCAGGTCGAACACCGCTTGACTGGGAAACAAGATCTCGCATTGCCCTTGGTGCAGCCAGAGGTATTGAATATCTGCATGGCAATGTCAGTCAAATTTCTCACGGCAACATCAAGTCTTCCAACATTCTTCTTACTAAAGACTACAATGCCTGTGTTTCGGATTTTGGGCTTGCTCAGTTAGTGAGTGCAACTCCATCTGCCAGCCGAATTGTGGGATATAGAGCTCCAGAAGTTACCGATGCTCGGAAAATTTCACAGAAGGCCGATGTTTACAGTTTTGGTGTCTTGCTTTTGGAGCTTCTGACTGGTAAAGCACCTACTCATGGATCTGTCAACGATGATGGTGTTGATCTTCCTCGTTGGGTGCAGTCAGTTGTTCGCGAGGAGTGGACTGCAGAAGTGTTTGACATAGAGCTCCTGAGGAACCACAACTTTGAGGAGGACATGGTTCAGCTACTACAGGTGGCAATGGATTGTGTTGTACAGTATCCAGATCAAAGACCTAACATGAAGGAAGTGGTAAAAAGGATTCAAGAAGTGAGGCAGAGTCTTGGAGATGATGGAAATGAGCACATATCGAAGCCTGCATCTGAATTAGAGATGGGGGCAATGCCAAAATATGAATAAAACCTACAATGGCAGAATGATGAAGCTTGATGAGAAAATATCTCTCTTTCATTGCTTTGAACCTCAGGATGTTGCCGAGCTGCTTATTTTATTTCATTGTTAAGGTTTTATCTGCAGGTCAGCAGAAGATTCTTTGAGTTCCCCGTTTCTTCTTAGATCCGTTTCATTCCTTCAGTTACAATTTTAGATAAGCGAAGTATATTGGAATGCTTGGGACCTTTATGGGCACTGTCCTAAAGAAGCGACCTGCGTGTGATCTTACCAGCAGGTGCTTATGATCAAGCATATTTTGTGTTTTCTATGCTGATGATTTCGCAAAATAATTGAACAGAGGTTTATATTGTTTCTCCTGGGGATGTCCTTACAAACCAATGTAGGGGAATATTCAGAGAAACGAGGTTTGAAGTTGTATTTGTTTGTATCCATCTACTCTTCGTAGCAGATGGGTATTCATTGCACAGTTGTTTTATGGTTTTGAATTAGTTTTCATTTGGAGAACCTCTCCATTGATTTGAAGTAGTATTGCTCTGATTTAATTGCAATGGTAACTCTGATTGGAAGTAGATTTTAGGTTTCAGAGTAGATTGCAGCTCAAATTGTATTTAAGTAATCAGAATATTGAATTGGTTATGTGTGCTAATTCTATTGGCCGTAAGAGAATTGCTCAGGGATTTGGTTAGGTTTACTTAGTGCGATGTTTTAGATTCCACTTAGGCTTATGTCATACTTTTGTTATGTAAATGTATGTCGGTTGCCATTTTGGCAGTATTTTCCTACTTTGCTTTCATACTTTTTGGATATTTGTGTAAACATAAACGCTGCGACTTTACTTTGAATTATTGATGCCTGATATAAGCCGGTGGATTCTACTGGCAAACACTTGTATGATTCTATTTCGTTTTTCTTTGTCGATTTACTTAATTTCCCTGAAATATGCCCATTAGACAATAATCTAAACTTTCAAGGAGGGAACACGATCAGAATTTCTGGATTATGGTTCATGAGTTTCAGAGTTTTTCTCTAGGGCTAGAGTTTAAATTAAATTGAGCACCAATTTATTATGGTTCTGTATTGGATTCCTTAGCTACCCATTCATATGAATTGGTAAAATATAAAAAGATGATATTTTTGGTGGAGCGGTAAGACTATGGTCTCATGGAGGGGTGTTTTTAAAAATATTTGAGTCAGTGCTGCTGAAATATTTTAAGAGTTTTCGTAAGGTGGTCTCATAGAATTTGTAATAATGAGTGAGCATAAAGTTACAAAATTTCAAGAGTGGTGGTTTCATTAATATTTTTTAGTAACAAGGAATACTAAATCTACAATTATGCAGCTAAATTTTAAAATTATTGGTAAGAATTTGAAAACTACAGATGACTGACACATCTGAAAGTATAATTTTAAAAAGTTGGTGAGCGAAGCTTTCAGTTTCACCCAAAGACACCTCTGTGGAGACTTCTAATTTCTTGCACAAGATTCTAATTTATTCATCAACATATTTTTCTTTTTCATGAGACCCCTTACTTCACAAGAATAATTCATGTAGCAGCTCCAAAGGACCTGAGTTGTTAGCTTGTGTAGATTCTGGATCAAAGGGTCTCAACTTGACATCGCCTCCTACCATTATCCAAGTGACAAAGACTTCAAGAGGACCAAGCTTGAGTCATGTCATACCAGTGGTCTACGGGCTTACAAAAACAAATGCCAAGTCATACTCGTGCTTGTCATACGGCTCACATATCTGTGCCTTAATTAGCGGTAGAAAGAGGCCCTACAATTAATGGACCCAGCAACACAATGGGCCCTTCAATGGGCAGTACTGTGAAAGTTAATACTTAGTTGTATTTAGTAATGAAGATTGCTGGCGGGACCTTTAATTATAAAACCTGTCCGAGATGTGGGAGATATATTCGGAAACGGCAAAAAGTTTACTGTGTAATGAAGGGGGTCCACAAACATTTTGTGGAATACCAATCTAGTTGCACATTTATAGTTTAAAACACTAATACCGAGTGATCCATAACTATTAGCAGAGTGGCTGGTGGGACTCCTCGAACATGCATGGAACATGCACAACTTAATACATGCATACATTATGACAGTTAATAATGTTATACGTGGCCCCTGTTAAGTGGGGCGGCTCTTCAGCTCTTAAGTCTCATTTGCTCCATCCAAAAAATAAACAAGTAGAGCTTCTACGAGTCTCAAAGTTCAAAATATGCATTTATAACAGGGCTTAGTACTCAAATTTATAACCGTCTTTGGTCCTAAAATGCTCGCTAGTTTTTGAAGTTCAAAATCCTTAAACCAGGCATAGAGCTGACTTGAACTGTGACAGTTGGGTTTTTAGGTATTGTCAAGATTCAATTGTTGCTCATGATCCAATATTTGTTCACTTCTTGTTCACTTGACCCTTCAATAATTGTTTACATTTTAGTCATTATATTGTATAATTATGTCAATAAAAATTTACAAATTGCATCAATATATGTTCACACTACTGAATGTGTAGTTGACAAAAAAAATAAAACACATTGAAAACACTTTAAATTTTTGTGGGTTTTTATTGTTTGTCTAATGAATGGTGAAGTGGTAAAAATGTATGAGACGAAGGTTTTAAAACACCCTTTTTGAACACCTTTCGCTTTATGGGTTCCACAAGGCATGTTTTAAATACCTAGAAGCCAAATTTTTCTTTTTAAGGTCCTAACTCGTTTATGAAGAAGCCCAAAAAAATAAATTTGAAATCGGACCTATTTTGCACTCTGCACGAAGTTAGCCCTGATGGCTACTAGTTTCCCGGAGACCTCAAAACCCATTGTTTGTTTGTTTGTGTTTTTTTTTCATAAATGTTAATGTCAATATATTAATATTTGAAAGTTCAGTTAAATATAGAGAATTACAATCATTCAACCATATCTATCAGACTATTCTAGTTTTCAATATTACATACAAAATTTCAAAAAAAAGGTATATTGTCTTGAGTATCATCGGTTTCTATCATAAACTATTATAGAAATATCTTCGTATTAGATTTTCATACTGCCATCTACTATATTTAAAAAATTCAAACAAATTTGTTTTGAGATGTATGGTTGATGATAATCTCCCCACACCCAAGTAACAACCTTGACAAATCTTGATTTGACTTTTAAAGTGTATGCAGATAAAATGCCTCACCAAGAAAAAGTTAGTTGTTAGGCCACCAAACAGATTTAGCTTGTACCCTGAATCCACTCAACTGATACAAAACATCCTTCTCTTTCTGAAAGATCAATGCATTTATTTTATTTGCATGGTTAAGTTTCCCCGTCAAAGGTAGTTGAGCTTCAATCCATATTATATAAGACAGCTGGGATGAGCTCTCATTGCCTATGGATCAAGAATAAGCGGTCATAGAATAAAAGCTGAAAACAACTCTAGACGACTACAAGTCATTAGACTGTGGGCAGCAACAAATGAAATACTGCAGTCTACAACCGAACAAAACGGCGGTCACAATATTAAAATTGGCAGTTCAACCAGTTGGTAGACCCTTCTAACAAATAAAATTGAAGTCTGGGTTTTTCTAAATATACATGTAAGTTATAACCTGCAAATATTTATGCAACGGTTTAAGCTTAGGATGTAAATTTCTTAGGGCTTAATTTTTTTTTAATATGTTTGTTATAACAGTGAAAAATGTTGTAGAAGATTTTTATTTTGAAAGGGTTGAAAATGTTATCTGTTTTGGATTCGTTTTGATTTGTTTATTTTATATATTATGATCAGTGTGCAAATAACATGTTTTTATGTAAAATTTCATAATTGACAAGTGTTTTGATTGAATTTGATTTCAAACATCTCATGTATTTGGATTTGATCTATACGTATTGGGTCAATCTTATGGGTACACATTTCAATTTGATTCAGAACCATAATTGTGGATTTGACATTCAAACATTCAAGCTTTCAAATTCAAATTTATTGATAGGGTCAATTTGATTCCCTTCCTTTTAGCTATTACTTGCTAACTTGAGTGCAAAATGTGTGATTTGCATGTTAGGGACTTGATTTGGATTCTAGGAGGTCATAGGGACAATCCTATTTTAGTGAAAGACAAGCTTATATAATATGCAAAAGAAAAGTAAATATGGTTAACTAATACATATTCAAATGTGTGGATGACTTAACAATTATGTTTTACTTCTATTTGATACATAATGAATAGGCTGCAATTAATGTTATAAATAGCAAGGACAAGAATGAGAATTCTCATGACCAGAAAAGGGAAAACACATCAAGTTGATTTGCCTATACTATTCTTTGTTATAATCTCAATGTAAAGAATCAAATGATTTGTATGTAAAATATAGTTACAAGAGGTTATAAGAAGAAATGATGATTCATATTTCTTTTTGACCTTCCAACTATTGATGCTTTAATTCCATAGTCTATGTTTGAAATATTGTGCAACTGCCCCTTGTGTGAGGCAATGGATTGTATAGATAATCACTAAGTGATGCCTAAACAATTGTAGGTTCATGTGTGATGACATGTGATTGCAAATGCTTGTGTGGGTGGCATAGAGACTTGCATGTTGGCATAAATAATTTTGATCACATGTGCAAGGTGTTGAAAGAATGAAGAAGGTTGTCATTGATGTCAACACTACATTGTGCAAATATCAAAATAGTATGAAGGATGATTGTAGAGGGGTTATTTTCCAAGAGGGTTTGATCCACACACTAAAATAGTTAAACATTTTTGCCAAGTGTCTACACCTACAATTTCAGTTCATAGAGCCCTCCAGTAATTTGTTCTACGTTTGTTCACCCTTACAACTTTACTTATGCGATTCCAATATGTTATTTATGGACATCAGTAGCATCTTCATTTAGAATTTTACTTGATTTGGATAAGTGGTTTGCAAGATACAAGTAACAAAAGATCAACATATAAGGTTTACATTGTTTTCTGTGTAATGCATATGACTTATCTGGTCTTCACTCCTCTGTGGATTTGAGTTAGACCTTGGGTTTTAGGAGAATGTTAACAGGTATTTTCCAATTGGCATGACATTTTGAGGTCCACGTGTTCTATGATGATGATCAATTGGAGTATTTTGCTTTTAGGTCCTATGCCTGGCCGACATAATGTATGTAAAGAGTTGCGAAGATTTAATATATGATGTGAATGTAAGAAGGAGCTATTATAGGTCCATACTGACCTATATTACATGTTTTTGGGTGATGACAAGACATATTTGTATGTTTTAGGGCTACATCTAATTAGGCCGACCTAATTGATGTTTGCGATGGAGTTTGGCATATATATAAAAGGTTGTTTTGAGTTTGTGAACATTGATTTTTAATGTGTACATGATCCAAATACAATCAGTGATGCAAATTTTTGCAGAGTTGAGTGAATAAGTTGTGAATGTCGAGAAGAGGTGTGTGAATATAGAGCAGAGCTGAGATTTGTAATTTGAGTTGGATGAAGTGTATTAAGTCAATATTTTGAGCTTCAAAGGGATATATGCACTTTGTATTAGTTCAAATCTTGGCTGCGAAGCCACTTCTTTCTATCTTTATTTTCTCGATGAACAATGAGTTCACTTGGACAGTGAGTCCACCTGGCAGTGAGCCTTTCTGTAATATCTTATAACCGGTTATAATATATTGTGAGTTAATCCTCACCGTGGTTTTTCCCATTTTGGGTTTTCCACGTAAAAATCCTGGTGTTCACATGTTATGTGTGTTGGGTGTTTCATGCTTTTATTTCTTATTGCAGTTAAGTATGCTTTGGTAATTGGATGGTTAATGACTGGATGGTTTAATAGAATAACGATTCACCCCTCCTCTCAATATTCCTAGTGTTCAAAAATTGGTATTAGAGTTTGTTCCTTGGAAGAAGCTTGACCACTTTGGGAAGATCTTGGAGATTGAACACATGGCTGATAGAAAGTTTCCTATTTCTTCGAAAGTGATTCCTGCTATTGGATACACAAAAGAAGATTACGTGTTTGACAAAGATGGAGAACTCAAAGTTGCTCTTGAAGATCTTGACAAAATCTAAAGATGAAAATAGAGATCTAAAGGAAGATATTAAAGAAGAAAATGACCGCATCAAAAAAATGAGAGAGAAAATCAAGAAGTTCAAAGAAAGACATAAGGAGGTCAATGAACAATTGAAATAAGCAAATGAGAACATCACTAGATTGAAAGTGCAAGTGGAAGAAAAGAAAAGGATTGAAGAATGTCTGAATGCAATGGTAAAAAGAAAATCTGATGAATGCTACAAGGCTTGAACAAGAAGTGGTAAATTTGAGATTAGATATGGAGAAATTAAGAAGTCATGAGGATAAATTCAAGACAAGTTCTACAATGCTTAATGAGTTGATTGCAGGACAAAAAGCATTTAAAGACAATGTGGTTTGGGACTTGAAAAAGGAGAAAGCTCAAAAACAAATCAGACACCTAATACAAAGAAGATCAGTGAACCAAAGAAGATTGAAGACAAGAAGAACAATGACAAGATTCAGAATCAAATAAACAATGCTAGAAGACCCCCAGTCAGACAACCAAATACTCAAAGGTACCCATCTTTCAATGGTATTTGTTATTCTTGCAATAAATTTGGACATAGAGCAATGAAATGCAAAAGTAGAATGAATCAGAATGTTTCATTCTTTACTGGTCAATTCTTTACATGCAAGAAGTTTGGACATAGAGCAAATGAATACAAAAGTCAAATAATGAATGCATATAACAATGGTAGAATGATTCAATCTTCCAATGGTTACTATTACACATGCTATGGATTTGGACACAAGGCTAATCAATGCAGATATAGAATGAATGAAAGGAATATTGTTTGAAAAATAATGTTGTATGTCACAATTGCATATTGTTTGAAAAATAATGTTGTATGTCACAATTGTAATAGACTTGGACATATTGCTAAATTTTGTAGAAGCAAAAATACAAGGAAAGATAATCCAGTTAAAAGGAATGGACTAGTTAAAAAGATCGATCCAGTTGAAGTAAAGAAGGAAATGGAAAAGATCTGGAGAAAGAAAGAGGAGATTGAGAACAAGGAAGAATCAAAGACTACAAATGAATCTGTACCACCCTCTGATGGAGATAATTCCTTCGGGAATTGAACCTAGGCATTGGCTATGGGGAGCAATAATAGATAATCAAACAACCCCCTGCCGATATAAGGTGCCATGGATTGACACGAAGATATGTGATGAAGATGGACAATAATGATCTTTTGAAGAAGACTTCGAAAGAAAATATGCAATTATGAAGATTTACGAAGTGATTTAGGGTTTATTGTTGCATAAAGAAGGGTTTTACCAACTTTATTGTTTGGCGCATTGAATGCGAACTAGGGCAGAATCAAAGGGTTACATGTACGTAAACTTAATCGATTTCATTCACTTTTATGCATTTGGAATGAGTAGAGCGTGTTGAAGTGAATTTAAGAGTTCAAAATCAATTTGTGAAGCAAAGCATCCAAACCCTAATTCCAGTTGAGCAAGAAAAAGGTATTTACTGCTGTCTAAAGTTGAAAAAGGAATTTTTTTTCAAAGCATTTGAATTCAATAGAAATGACAACACCTACAGTAGTGAGTGTGAGTGAGAAATTCCAATCAAAATTCCCCATGAAAATATTTGAGAATGACCCGCTCAGAGATTTTTTGAGTATTTCATATAGGGTTTTGTTGAAAGAAGATATAGGGCATACATCCACAGGAAAATGGAAGAATATAACCACACAAGATTTATAGACCTGTGGACTGACCAATTGATTGGAGATGATTATCAAATCAAGCTCGAGTATGAAAACCTAGTGAAGAAGAAATTAGACGTCTGGTAATGGTTTCTATGCTTCATTTATGATGATGAAACTAAGTATGTGAGAATGGCATTAAGTAGAGTGCATGAAAAATTCATATGGATTGACATGCCTGGTTTGATATCCAAGGTAGTCATAAGGGAAGTTACTGGACTATGTGCCATCAGACCTATACAAATGTTGAAATTTGTTAAGAGCAAGGATGCAATAGAGTTAACTGGAGCTACATTTGATCAAAGAGATCTCACTATGATCACTATCTGAAATCCTACAATAAGATATACAACTATGGTCATAGGATATAAGATATACTACACCAACAAAGAGAATTTAGTGTCGGATACAATGTTAGTATACATGCTACACTAATATTTTAAGGAGATAATGAATGAAAAAAGGATCCCTTGTAAAAAGGAATACACATTACACAAGGCTAACGAACCTTGCCCCCCAAGTATATGGGTAAGGATAGGCTTATGTGGATACTATTGTGTTGCTTCTTATTAGAGAAATATGATTGCACAAAATAATTTTATGCCCCCATGCATGACAATGATTATTGTGTGATACTACAAATACCACATAGCAAGGATCAACACCATAGCTATTAATTTATTATTTTGCCATATACATGCATGTATGGATCCACACCAATGTCATATACTTGAATTAACAATTGTAACTTTTCCATTAAAGCACAACACTCATCAATAGAATGACCGAATGTTTCATGATATGCATAAGAACATGAATTTTTATTTATGTGTAACATATTTTCTTTCATGTAGAGGAGGTAATGTAATTAATTTCCGTTGTTAAAGTGTTCATAAGGTACGTTCTATCTCAGATAGAGGATGAAGAGCGAGAAGAAGGCCATCCCCAATAGGGCCATGGGTTTGGTTTGGGTTTGAGCTTGGAGTAAGTGTCTTGTGTAGAGGTGGAGGATCCTGATAACCAATTCCTTTTGTATCATCAGATGGCATTTGTTATAAGAGAGTGTGGATTTCATGTTCATTCTTTACATCACAACCTTATTTAGCAAGAATCTTAAATCTGCGTCCATAAATTTTTTTTAGACTAATGGGTGTATCACTCACTTTGTTTTCATAGGATGGAGGATCAATTTTTCGCATGGTCTTGTCTTGATTGGTATTGCTAGGAATTTTATGTGCAATGGGTGAGGTATAAATCACAAAGCACTCTATGTTTGGGAGGAAGGAATAATATCAAGTGAAGGGATTGTAGGCTTTGTTGATTGTTGAGGATGGTGAGTAGAAGATACCAGTAAAGGATAAAGGACAATGTTGGTTCTAAGGGTAGGTAATGTATTATGTGTGGAGTTTTCAAAGATCTCTTCATCTTGTACCAAGATAACTTCACTTGGAATATATGCATTGAGAGACACGGAAATCTAATCGTCATTACTTGTAGGAGAAGCATTACCAAATACACAACATGAAACATCAACCAATGATCTTAAAGATGACATCATTTTTTCCAAAGCACTCAAAAATTATGAAAGCTTATTACTAAAAACTAAATGCACTAATATAATGATTGTTAGAGGAAAGAAAAAAAAAGTCTGAGATCAAAATTGGACATAAGACTGATAGAGACTAATGTCACCAAAGTTTGATAAAAAACAACCAGGATAGGGGTGTTGGGCACCCTAGACTAGTGAGCTGAGCTATAAAAATTCAAAATCTAGCAATGATCTATATTGTTTGAGGGTCTTAGTCTATAACTATTCAAGTTTGATAACCAATAGATTTCCATAAATGTATAGAATTGTAATGTTTCTATGTGTAACACAATTATGCATGCAATATTCAAAAAAATTCAAACAATAAATGTAATTCAAAATATAGTTTTCAGATTACATAGTACAAAAATTGATTGATCCTAATTTGATAAATCTAGAAATTAAAGCCTTTTTATCTTTTTACAACAACAAAAATGCAATTATCCATTTTTTTCCATTATATGTAGTTGGGAAGGTGTTGTTTTGACCATTGTACTTCATTTCAACTATATTTTATGTATTGATATTAGATTTTATCATTTGAGAAGTGTATTATCATCTTAATCATGGGTTATGCAACTCATCCTTCTGTAATAGTTCTTACTACAAATAATTGAGTCATGGAAAAAAGGCATCATAACACATTGTAAGTGGCTAAATTTTTTTCCACATCTTTATGGACTCATTCCCGAGGCAAAAAAAACACATAAGAAATATGTTTGGGGTAATAAGAATGATCAATCATAGGATTGATTGGCTGTAGTTTCAATGCAAGCATCTTCAAAGAGAGTTATCATTAGATTTCAAGAATCTTGTGCCCATGCATAATTTAGACCAAAGTTTACAAGATTTTTGGAGATCCACACAAGCCTCCATTCCCAAACGATCCTGCTTCAGATTGCCTCATTCCACTTGATGATGTTGACAATGTACCCTATGATGATGAGACCTTAGAGGAGTTTGAGTGTGATGTAGAACTTGAGAATTTTGATGATCCAAAGACTTCTCTTGCAACTCCTACTTCTCTAGTTGAGATCACACATTCATCTTTCGTTGATGATTCATTGAGTACTGTTATCACAGGGATTTGCACCTGCATGCAGGGCTAGGAAGCTTTGCAATCCCATGAAACATTGGACTAATTCCAAGTTGTGGGTACCATATATGGAATTAGGCCTCTAGATTCTAGGCTGGTTCCTATTTGATATTTAATTAGATGCTTATAAAACTTTGATTTGGGAAAAGAGTAAGAAGGGTTTGCATGAACTATTGAAAAATGTAAAAAAATCTGATGGTGATGCACCTAATGATGGTAGAACTTGTAGAAGATTCACAACCTATATATTTAGAAAAAAATGCTAACACAAGGCAATTTGAGCTCTGTGAACACATGAATAACTCATTAAAAGGCTGTATTTATTCCCTTTCTTCTAAAGAAAACTAAGTTTCCACAAATAGGAAAAAGGGAAATGGTTTTGAGCACAATTAATAACCCGTGACAAACAACAATTATGTATATGCATGCAAAAACAAGACAAAATTTTGAAGGTTTCAGTAATGAAACACATCAAACTTGCATACCGAAACCTTCAAACTTGCATTAGATCATTCAAACATACAAAACATCTGAAATTGCAAAGGTGAACTCTATCTCAATGAACAATATGAAGGAAAGACTCTGCAAAAGTAAAGCCACTTGTAAACCTATAAAAACTATAAACTATATTGATATCAAAAGCTGAGTTACAAATCCTTTGTCTCTCTGCAAAAATTATGCAAAAAGAGATGAAAAATAAGAACTAAAAAATAAACTAAGTCTTTTTCCAATATATACAAGGTTGGCAACTCCAAAGTGCCAAAGATGGAACTGAAAAACAACTACAAGTGTAAAAATATCTTCTCAAAATGCTCTAATGAGCAAAGGAGAAAATCCATGAAAGGAGGAGGCAAAAAATGAGTGAACCGAACTAAATGCCTTGGAAAATACTTCTGTACATGCGCATGATGATAAGGCATTAAAAAATAGAGTGTAACTGATGATCAAACTGAAAAAATCCATCGTTTACTCCACCCGACTCTGCATGATTTAGTTCATTTTTCCCTGTTTTATTTGCATGATTTTAAGAAAGAGTAATTGTTTGATTAAATATTTAAAACAATCAAGGTGATTATTTCAATATTTAAAATTTATTTGATTGCATGTTAAATATTAAAGTAATAATACTTTAATATTTAATAACACTATCACTCTTTGCTAAAATCATAAAAAAATGAACTAGTTTAAACATTAAGGTATGGAACCTTGAATGTTTAATTACATCACTTTTGATATACCTATCACGATTCAAATAAATATATGGGTGCGTAAATGCAATTTTTAAGGTGATAACACCTTAACATTTAATGTCAATCTCCTTATGACTCCTTAAAATGAATCCCAAACTCCATGCATGTCTAGAAGACTTGAAGTCTTTGATAAGCTTCACCAAGCAATACACATTACTCATGCCCTAGTGATTTAAAACTTTGTTCACAGGCCCCATGCAAATCACAAGGTCATTTGACCTTGAAGTCATAGGCCACGACATTATTCAAATGAAAAGATTTTTGTTAAAAATATGGTCAAAAACCCATGCGAAGATTAGGGTATCGAGTAAAAGCACTCAAACCCTAATCATCACTTTACTCTTCTCATTTCATACTTAGCCAAATTTTTGAGAATGCTGAACCGCGCCACCATGGTGATCTTAGGGTTTGAATTGGAGTCTTCAAGAGTAAACCGGATGAGATTTTCGAATCTTAGTGGCAACAAAGCTTCTTAGACCGCATGGTAAGTTATTCATGCTCAAGAAAATGAAGAGATTTTGATTTTGATTGTGAATGATGGTGAAGGAACATGTTTCAACTTTTGTTGTCTATTATCTTCATGCATTTCTCCTTCATCTATAGCAATATGAAAGCACTCTGTATTCTACATTGAAGACTGCAAACTTTTGTCTTGAACCCTTCCTCACCTTGAATAGTCGCGGGTTTATGCTTTGAGAAATGTTCTCGTAGGATGCTTTCATAAATCTGAAACAAACATTGCACAAAAACATAGTTTTCTTTTTTGTCTTTTTCCCTTCTTATGCAAAAGATTATAAAAAAGCATATTATGTATTGATAGCGCCACTGTGATTTGAATCTTCTCCATTTTTATGCTCTTTTGAAAGAATGGAAAAATTTCAACTCATTTTTTATTGAAGGCTGTGACCTCTCTTCTTTGTTTTGAGTGTTTCCTCCTCTGTATAATCTCAAATAGAGCTTCCTCCTAGAAATTCATGGCTTCCCTTTGCAAACCTATGTGAGTTTTTGACTCCATTTTTATGGATTTAATGGTCGCGAGGGTTTGACTGTATTTGTTTGCATTTTCATGATCCTTCATGAATTTTGTGGAGAATAAAAAAGTAACTTATGTGTAATTTTCCCTTTATGATGGCCGTGACCATGACTGTACTTTTCATTGTGGGTGTGAGATGACTGTCATAAATTGTACAGTGTTGGTATTGATTAACTATCTTTTCATGGTGATTTTCCTTTGCTGCATAAGCAAACCTGGCATAACCCAACAATAGTACATACTCATGGAAGCTCAACACTGTCTCTAAATTGTCATTATCAAGATTTGCAATTGTTCTCTATACTCTGATGACTTTGAACTCTTTTTCTGTATATAATAAATCTTAAAAGCTTCTCCTTGATTTCCATTGCATAGTCAATATTTGTAATGTCACGAGAACAAGGCTACTGCTCCTTTAAAATCCTATACTCAAGCATAATTTCCACCATGAAAAATCCATTATTAATCTTATGCTACTTGTTGAAATGATTATCCCATTGCCCCATCCCATTTCACTCATGACCTACCTTTCAAAACCATGGTCAAGGTGACTATGAGAACACTTTTATTGATCTTGATTGTCATGGTATTCTTAAGACTGTGAAAGATAGGGGGTGACCGAAAAGAAACGTCCCCTTTTGTTGTATAGGTCCTTTTGCAAATGCAAGAGAAACCCTCTCATCGCCTAGTGCATTTATGCTTAATGGTTGTCCTATAACTATCTCATAGTGCTACCCCTTGTTCTCTAAAATTGTATTAAGTATTTCCTTAAATCTTTGGCACTGTCTTATGATCTCCTTTCGGGCTTGGTAGTGCTCCATTTATTATGGCTTTAATCACTATTCTTCACCATTAAATATTTTGGCATTCTCATAGCTTTTCCATTTTTAACTATGCCTACTTGTCGAAGCTTGCACTTGTACCCCTACATGCTTCTAGACCTTCCTTCATTCTCTGTTCATTTGATAAAGGGTTCTCACATTGCGATACTTCCCTAAGCACTGTATGTAACAGTATGCCATTTGCACCTTGTGACTGCCCTCATAGCTATTTCTTGATTGTCTTGTTAAGATGAGTGTTACTTCATGATCTTTGAACAGTTTGAACTTGCATTTTAAATGTTTGTAACCATCATTTATGACCATGACTTACCACTGATGGCTAATTGATTTTAGAAACACCTTTAATCTGCATCAATCATAGTTACTATTCCATTATTGGTGATAGCTTATGCAATAAATGATTGGTAGCTGTTCTAGTTGATACTGAGCGTTATCCTCTCTCAAGCTGCCTTTGTGAATATAGATCTCTTTGTCTCAAATCATGAATAAATAAATAAAAATATTGTCACTATGTTCTAGAAGCTGATGTATTCCTATACTATTACCAATAAATATCTTGAGGCATTTGCTCTATTTTAGTAAAAATGTAACAACACTTTAATTGTATAGACTGTGACTGTGAAATTTGAATCTTCTACTAAGGCTTGCTCATGAGCTTTAATGCAATTTCTATACCTTTTCATGATATTTGCTACTCCGTATATATCTAGTGGGATCGACTTGCTTTGAGAAATGATGCTTAATGCATTGTTTTGCTTTTGCACTTCCATTTGCATTTGATAAACAACACTGGTAAATGCCTTTCTACCACTATTTGAATTGTTTCACTATAAGGAACATTTTCTACTTTATCAACTATACTTAGCATGATTAAACTTTATCAGCTTTATGGCAGCAAACTCATTCATTATGGCTGAAAATCATGCTTGTCGGGTAGCGTTATTGCTATTTTTCGTATTCAAACATGCTGGGCTCAACCCTTATGGGAGACCATTTTCTCCACATGCTTTAATGTCTTCCAATCAGGAACATAACGTTTCCTATACCTGCATAGTGAACAAACATGTTAGCAAAACAAAATAAAGTTGAAGGCTTCCAATCACGATTGTCTCCTTTAAATGTCTACTTTTTGTTGGCTTGATCATGTGATGAATGCCTGATAGGATGTAGGTTACATTTTTGTTGGTAATATAGGCATGAGGAAGGATGTGATTTATCATTTCTCTAACACTACCTTTCACAATCTTGTAGGAAACCATGGAGCTTGGAGTTGAAATAGCCTGGAGGTACTGGAGACACAACAACTTGAAGACATTGAGTAAAAATGATTCGTCATTGTAGGCAATGACGAATCACTTCCTTTTTCATGTTTACATTATCTTCAATTGTGTAGTTTACAACTTTATTTTGTATTCATTATTTGATTATAAAAATCAAATTAGGTTAGTCCCGCGGCTTGTGTGGGACTTTGGTTTTTACAATATGAATAAAGCAACAAACATTATGCAATTTTATGATTTTTCTATTACAATTATTTGCATAATTAATACTAAAAATTAAAAATTAATTAGTTTTGTTCAAGATCAATGAATACTTAGTAGAATTTTTTTGTAATCACTTGTGTACCTTTCAATGATGAATGCAATTTAGCTCTACCTATTTTGAGTGGTAGCTAAAAATAGGTAACAATTTGGCAACCTCTGCGGAATGTTTGCCTGCTAAACACTCTAGACCAGTTATGTAGCTTATCCATTGGGCTCAGAGTCATCCTTGTCCTCTTTTGACTTAGTAAATTTTAACTTGGCTAGTGAAACAAAACAACAACAAACAAAACTGAGAACCAATCATGACTCTGTTTAAGACAGAGTCAGAAAATAGGTGCAACATTTTCACTTATTGAAATAAAAACAATACTAAAATGAAATGTGCCATGAGGCACTTATTGAAAGAAAAATAAAGTTAAAACTACTCTACTATGTACAACTGCAAACTTTGATGCTTAGTAGCACTGTTTTAGGTGAATCTCGTTGATAGGGATTCACAACACCTCTCCATCTAGCCTTGAGAGCTGGAATGTGTTATGTTGTTTGCATTCAGTGATAACATACAAGCCATCCCACATAGCATCGAACTTCGTATGTTTATCGGGTTTACTCTTCAATTCATCCCACTTACAAACCAGATCTCCCTCTTTGAAAATCCTTGGAGTAGCTTTCCTGTAAAATGTTCTCTTCATCTAGGCTTGATGGATTTCTAGATTTTTTAAGGCTTCCTTCCTAGTTTCCTCCAACTCCATTAATTGTGCTAGCCTGATCTGTATAGGCTCCTCTTCAAGCAAGTCTATTTCCTTGATCAAAGTCAGAGTAGGAAGCTCAACTGAGATAGGTACCTTAGCCTCTTTAACATATGTGAGAACATACGGTGAATTACCTATTGCCCTCTTTGGTGTAACCCTATCAGCCTAGAGGGCTAGTTTCAGCTTCTTGTGCCATGTTCTTTGATTGTCTTGAATTGTCTTTTTGATGATCTTTATCAAGTTTTTATTGACTCTGCCTGTCCATTACCCTGTGGGTAATAGTTTGAAGACATGTTCAGATAAATGTTGTTCTTAACCAACCAGTCTGAAACTCTTAAGCCTATGAATTCCAAAGCATTATAAGAAATGATCGAATTTGGTGTTCCAAACCTAGAAATCAGGTCCTAATAAAAATTCAGAACAAATGTTTCATTAACATCTTTTAATGCCACTACTTCAGTCCACTTTGTGAAGTAGTCTGTGGCAGTCGAGATCCATTTGTGCCCAACACTCGAGGGTAGATTGATTGGACCTATGAAATCCAATCCCCACTTGCTGAAAGGCTTCTCTACTTGAATCAGATGAAGCGACAAGGCTGTAAGCTTATTCTTTCCAATGAACATTGAAAATTTATTGCACTTTCTGACCTAGGCATGGGTATCCTTAAGCAAATCAAGCCAGTAGTAACCAACTTTCATTATCTTCAGGGCCGTTGTTCTCGGTGCAAAGTGGCCTCCAATTGGACCATCATGAAAATTTTCCAAAACTTTCTAAATCTATTTTGGCTCCACACACCTAAGAAAGACAACATTATAATATTTCTTGTACAAGATACCATCAATCACTGCATAAGGGATTTCCTAAAGTCTACAATATCTACGTTTTGACCTGTCCAAACCTGCAGGACAGTCACCTATATGTAGATAATGAATCATCTGCTGTATCCAATTTGTGGCAATGAATGGAGCAACAACTTCTTTTTCATTATTAAAGGTTGTTTCCATTTGTTGTTCAACTGTTGTAACATTCTCTGAATTTCCAACAAGTCGCTCACAAAGACCTTTACCTCTAATGAGCTTGGTAACCTTTATTTCGATGTCGTATTCCATTACCTTCATGATCTGATCTTCTCTCTTGTCATTAATATCTTTATTGAGCAGAAATTATTTAACAGTTGAATGAGCAACCATCAGCTGTATTTTATTGTTTGAAAGCATATGCCTAAATTTCTTTAGACTTCTAATTACAGCTAACACGTGTTTTTCAATGAATGAATATCTAGCTTCATAGTCATGCAAAACCTGACTAAAGAAAGCTACAGGCTACTCCAAACCTTCATTATTTTGCTGACAGAGCATTGTGGAGCTGGTATCCACTCCCCCAAATGCATACAATATGAAATCCTTAACAAAATTTGGGTTGATAAGAGTAGGGGCTGCTGCAAGTGCCTCTTTAATCTACTCGAAACTGGTCTTTCATTCTCTCGTCTAGTTGAACTGTATGATATTTTTTAGCATGGATGTGAGAGGTTGAAACAATGCTGCAATGTTAGGAATAAATCTCCTAATGAAGTTTATTTTGCCTAAGAAACTCTACAAACCCTTCTTATGTGCAGGCAGTGGTAAGGCCAATATGGCTGCAATTCTTTTTGGATCAATTGTAATGTCGTGCTTCAACACGATGTGTCCCAAAAGATTCCCTTCATGAACTCCAAAAATACTCTTTTTGGGATTTAAAGATACCCCAAACTCCTTGCATCTTTCAAAGATTTGTCTAAGATGATCAAAGTGTTCATTAGAATTTCATGAGAGAAAAGTGATATCATCTAAATAAACAAGAACAAACTTGTTTGTCAAACCTTGGAGAGCCATATCCATTGCTCTCTGAAAGGTTGATCCTGCATTTGACAATCCGAATGGAATTTTCCTATAAGCCATAGTACCCCACTTGGTGGTAAAGGCTGTCTTATACTAGTCTTCCTCTTTAACAAGGGTCTGATTATACCCTGAATAGATGTCCAACAATGAGAACCTCTCTAAACCTGAAACAACCTGCAATGTCTGCTCCATTGAAGGAAACAAATAGTGATCTTTGAGTGAAGCTCTGTTTAGATCACATAAATCAACACACAATATTATGTCTCCATTCTTTTTTTTGACAGGCACCAAGTTCGAAACCCAAGAGGTGTGTTTAATTGGAAAAATGATACCACCCTCAACCAATTTATTCAGCTTTATTTTCATCAAGTGCTCCAACTTCGAATTTAGAGGCCTCTGCTTCTGTCTAATTGGTTTTGCATTGGGTTCTAGCTCAATTGTGTGTTGAGCCAACTTCGGGTTAAAACCCTTGAGGTCTCCATACTCCCAAGTGAAGATGTCATTGAATTCTTGGAACAACAGGATGAAGGCTTACTGTTCTTCTTTGGTACATATTTTTCCAATCTTGAGAAGTTTATCTCTGAATATTTCAATAAGTCCATAATGCCCCTCCTTCACTATAATGCTGGATTGATCTCTTCTAACCTGATCATCAGTGTTGAAGATGGATTCAAGAGCAACTAGCCCCTTAGGTAGTTTATTAGAATTCAACTAGAGAATATGGTCACCATATTGTTGTTCAAGTTTTTATTGATTATTAGCAAAAAACTCTGTTTCTTCGATAAAAAATCTGATGATTTGTTGATCACTATCAAAAAATTTCCAACTGATAATATTATCAGGTATAGATGGTCTTACTACCACCTTGACATACTACTGTACCTCAATGTTATGTATATCAGTAGGTATATCATACTGTGAACCTATGGAAACTAATCTATCTGCTTCCTTATTCTGATTTCTGGGAATTGACAACAAATTAAAAGCACTAAAATTTGCAATTAAATCTCAGGTTATGTGTTTTTATAACTTTAGTAAATCATTCTTGGTTACTAATTTCTTACCTGATTTGTAATCAATTTTGAGTCACCATAAGCCTATAAACATTTAATACCTCTTTTCCCAGCCCATTCCAAGCCATGAATCAGTGCTTCGTACTCAATCACGTTGTTTGTGCAGCTGAAAGAAAAATAGAGTGCTAAATAATATTTATCTCCTTCAGATGAAATGAGCATCGCACCTCCACTAGCACCTATCTTACTCCTTGAACCATCAAAAAACAACTTCCAAAGCTTGTTATCTTGTTGATCAGGCTGTACCCCATTTTTAACCAGGTTTGGAATCATGACATTAGACTCCTGAATCATATAAACACCTAAACCTACCTCATCCATGCGAATGAAAGGATTAGTCTCGTGATCTTCGGCTGCCACTCATAAAGATTCATGATGAGTATTCGTCCAATTGGTGTACCAAAGTCTAAGGTCATGGATTGATCCTCTTGACCATGGACAACAAGGTTAGAGTTTATTGCACTAGGTACATATGGCTCTATACGGTCCTTAGCCTAGATTTCTAACTTAATGGCCACCTTCATACCATATCTAGTTCTAAAAAACATGTGAGACTAGTCAGAAGACAAATACCCCCCTAACTTAGCAGTGAAATCTCTGGATAAGCACATGCCAATAAAAAGACTGTAATTCTATAACATATATGTCTTGTCAAAATGAGAAATTGGGGCAAGTGTACAGGGTAAGAGGTAGATTTTTTATCATTCCTATAGACTGAATGGATGTACCATCTAGTCGTATGTCTCCTTTTGAAAGGGGCTCATACGCTAAACCTAAATTATCTGCTAAACTCCTTGGCATTACAAAACTGCTTGTGCTAGAATCAATCATGCAATTATGGACTAGGTTGTTACCTATAATTAAAGTGGTGCATAAGGGTGGTGGTTTTACCTCATGAATGGAATGCTCCTTCTTAACCTCTAGAATATTGGCTAGAACCCTAGGCTGCTCCTACGTAGGTTCATCAGAAACTAAGATTTTGGCTAAAGCCTCCTACAGGCTTTCTTTTTGGCCAGGAAGATGCAAAGCATCTAACATGGTCATGCTGATAGTGGTCTTCTTCATATGATCAATGATATTGAAAGTCGGGGTACTAACCTTGTGTTGCACTTTCAAACAACAACCTCCTTTTGTACTGGAACTGGTTGAGTTCTCAATTGTTCCTTAGCAGGTTTTGATTGTTTATGCTATTCTTTAGCAGGTTCAGGTTGTCCTCTTAGTAAAATTTGAACATTGGGTGAAGAAAAGGGTTGTGGCTGCTCCTTTTGAGCTGCTAGAATTTAATTTTTATGCTGAACAACTTGCTATTTACCTTTATCAACTTGATGTTTATCTTTTTATGCTAGTTGTTCGTTCTTATCAGCTTGTTGTCTCAGTTCGATAGCTATCTTTTCCAATCTTGTATTGGCTGCAATAGAGGTATATGATTGATTATGCCCCTTTGCATGATTAAATCCACAAAAGTTGTTACCTTGCCAATTCATCATGGAAACTTCAAGATCATTTTGTTGCATTTGATCATCTTGTTGATCACTGGCCTCCTTAACCATCTTCTTAGAAGGTGCATAACTGCTTTGCACCATAAGGGCTTGATTAACCACCCCATTCATACAAGTAGCCTGGTTATGAGGCTGATTACAAGGATAACACCATATGCAATCTTGTGCCAAGTTGTTCTAGATAGGTACAAGATCCTTGGAAGAGTTGGCAACATTTTGATTAGGCCTGACATTATAATTTCTCCATTTTCCTTGGTAGTCAACCTGATAAGGTGGTCTATTTGGCTGAAAGGGTGGTTGGTAAGGTTTGTAATTATGGCCTTGTTGATTTTTAAGGCTCACTAAGTCATTGCTAATAGTTTGCAATAGTTTAGCCATCTATTTTTGGGTACCTCTAAGCTCCTGCAACTTGGAATTTGGTAGGACAACATTATTTTGAATAGGTAATTGAAAACCCAAACTGGAATAGTAGGTAATGGGGCTATAGGAGGTACTTGAATTGGCATTAATGGCTGGATATCAGATAAAATTGGCATAGGGGGTCTAGGTGTGATTTTACTAGCCTATATTAAGTTATTTTCAGCTCTAATAGCTATGTCAAAAGCTGTTGGTAAGGTTACTCCTCCCATAGATTGAATCATTACAACAATATCACTATTTAAGGCTCAAAGATAATAAAGAAAAGCATGATCAGGTGTCGGCCTTACCGTTGCTAGAATTCTATTCTAGGTCTTTGAACCTGAAATTAAAGTCAAACATCTGTTCTTATGGGGCTCTTTTGATGGTCATCATTTGCTCCATCAAAGAAAGATTATTTGACTTGTTTGAAAATTGCTTGTTTAACTTATCTCCCATATCATCCCATGTTGCAACAAAATTCACTGGAAAGCCTCAAAAACACTGAAGTGATTTTCCTTTGAATGAAGCTGCTAATAGCCTCAACGCCAAATTCTCTTGAGTCACATGATGAACTCCACAAAGTGAAGCTACGTCTCTGATATGTTCGATTGGCATAGTATGCTCGTCACTAGTAAAAATAGGTAGACTTTTGAGTGCAAAAAATGGTATATCATTATGCTGAGCCAAATTCAATGGGCTACCCCCATTAAATGGCACAAATGTGTGCACTCTGTCCATTGGAGCTGCTCTAGGAGGTGGTGCTTGTAAAATTGGTACTGTAAGTGTAACTGGAAAAATAGGTACAAAACTTGAAGGCCTGAGACTGGGTGGCGTAGAGTGAGACCTTGGTGTTGACTTTGATCTTGATATTCTCAACCTCCTTGTTGTTCTGCCTCTCCTCTTGGGTGATGATAGCTCTAGGTATTCAAATGGATCAACACTTTGTCTTGTCTGAATTTTACTCATGTGTTGCTTGAAGAAATCTCCATAAAACTTCATTTTAACGAAGTCGCCAAATATATATTGTAAACCTTTGATAGGTAGAAAGTTTCTACAAAAAATGAAAACAACAACTTGAAATCTTTGAATTGATTCTCTGAAGTGAATCTTCAGAGTCCCACCAGGTGTTCCAAAAACTATTATCATAGGGATTTGCACTCGCATGCAGGGTTGGGAAGCTTTGCAATCCCGTGTAACATTGGACTAATTCCAGGTTCTGGGTACCCTATACATAATTAGACCTCTAGATTCTAGGCTGGTTCCTATTTAATATTTAATTAGATGCTTATAAAAATTTGATTTGGGAAAAGAGTAAGAAGGGTTTGCATGAACTACTGAAAAATGTAAAAAAATTTGATGGTGATGCACCTAATGATGGTAGAACTTGTAGAAGATTCACAACCTATATATTCAAAACAATGCTAACATAGGGAAATTGGAGCTCTCTGAACACATGAATAATTCATTAAAATGTTGTATTTATTCCCTTTTCTTCTAAGGAAAACTAAGTTTTCACAAATCGGAAAAAGGAATAAGTTTTGAGCACAATTAATAACCTGTGACAAACAACAATTATGTATATGCATGCAAAAACAAGACAAAAGTTTGAAGGTTTTGGTAATGAAACACATCAAACTTGCATCAGATCATTCAAACATACAAAACATTTGAAATTGCAAAGGTGAACTCTATCTCAATGAACAATATGAAGGAAAGACTGTAAAAATAAAGCCACTTGTAAACGTATAAAAATTGTAAACTATATTGATATCAAAAGCTGAGTTACAAATCCTTCGCCTCTATGCAAAAGGTATGCAAAAAGAGATGAAAAATAAGAACTAAAAAAGAAACTAAGTCTTTTTCCAATATATACAAGGTTGGTAACTTCAAAGTGCCAATGATGGAACTGGAAAACAATTGCAAGTGTAAAAATATCTTCTCAAAATTCTCTCACGAGCAAAGGATAAAATCCACGAAAGGAGGAGGCAAAACATGAGTGAACCAAACTAAATACCTTGGAAACTCCTTCTGTCCATGCACATGATGACAAGGCATTAAAAAATGGAGTGTAATTGATGATCAAACTGAAAAATTCCATCGTTTACTCCACTTGACTTTGCATGATTTAGCTCATTTTGCCCTATGTTATTTGCATGATTTTAAGAAAGAGTAATTGTTTGATTAAATATTTAAAACAATCGAGGTGATTATTTAAAATATTTAAAATGTATTTGATTGCATGTTAAATATTAAATTAAAAATACTTTAATATTTAATAGCACTATTACTCTTTGCTAAAATCATAAAAAAAAAAAATGAACTAGTTTAAACATTAAGGTATGGAACCTTGAATATTTAATTACATCTCTTTTGATATACCTATAACCATGCAAATAAATATATGGGTGAGTAAATGCAATTTTTTTTAAGGTGATAACACCTTAACATTTAATGTCAATCTCCTTATGACTCCCCAAAATAAATCCCAAACTCCATGCATGTCTAGAAGACTTGAAGTATTCGATAAGCTTCACCAAGCAATACACATTACTCATGCCCTAGTGATTTCAAACTTTGTTTATGGGCTCCATGCAAATCACAAGGTCATTTGACCTTGAAGTCATAGGCCATGACATTATTTGAATGAAAAGATTTTTGTTAAAAATGTGGTCAAAAACCCATGCGAAGATTAGGGTATCAATTAAAAGAACTAAAACCCTAATCATCACTTTACTCTTCTCATTTCATACTTAGCCAAATTTTTGAGAATGTTGAACCTCACTGCCATGGTGATCTTAGGGTTTGAACTAGAGTCTTCAAGAGTAAACTAGTTGAGATCTTCGAATCTTAGTGGCAGCAAAGCTTCTCAAACCGTGTGGTAAGTTATTCATGCTCAAGAAAATGTAGAGATTTTGATTTTAATTGTGAATGATGGTGAAGGAATAGGTTTCAGCCTTTGTTGTTTATTATATTCATGCATTTCTCCTCCATTCATAGCAATATGAAAGAACTCTCTATTTTACATTGAAGATTGTGAAATTTTGTGTTGAACCCTTCCTCACCATGAATGGCTGCGGGTTTATGCTTTGAGAAATGTTCTTGCATGATGCTTTCATAAATCTGATACAAACATTGCACAAAAACAATTTTTTCTTATGTCTTTTTCCCTTCTTCTTATGCAAAATATTATGAAAAAACATATTATGTATTGATAGCGCCACTGTGATTTGAATCTTCTCCATTTTTATGCTCTTTTGAAAGAATGAAGAAATTTTTGCTCAATTTTTATTGAAGGTTGTGGCCTCTATTCTTTGTTCTGAGTGTTTCCTCCTCTGTATAAGCTCGAATAGAGCTTCCTCCTTGGCATTCATGGCTTCCCTTTGTAAACCCATGTGAGTTTTTGACTCCATTTTTATGGCCTTATTGGCCACGAGGGTTTGACTGTATTTGTTTGCATTTTCAGGATCCTTCACGACTTTTGATTGCAATGTCATGAGATTAAGGCTACTGCTCCTTTAAAATCTTGTAATCAAGCATGATTTCCACCATGGAAATCCATTATTAATCTTATGCTAATTGTTGAAGTGATTATCCCACTACCCCATCTCATATTGCTCATGACCTACCTTTGAAAACCACGGTCAAGGTGACTGTGATAACACTTCTATTGATCTTGACTATCATGGTATTCTTAAGACTATGAAAGATAGGGGGTGACTAATAAAAATAAGGGTGACTGGAAAAAAAAATGTCCCTTGTGTTGTACATGTCCTTCTACAAATGCAAGAGAAACCCTCTCATGGCCTTATGCATTTATGCTTAATGGCTACCTATAATTATCTCATAGTGCTGCCCCTTGTTCTTTAAAATTGTATTCGGTATTTCCATAAAGCTTTGGCATTGTCTTATGATCTCCTTTCAGGCTTGGTAGTGCTCCATTTATTATGCCTTTAATCGATGTCCTTCACCATTAAATATTTTGGCATTTTCATAGCTTCTCAATTTTGAACTATGCCTACATGTTGAAGCTTGCACTTGTACCCCTACATGCTTCTAGACCTTCCTTCATTCTCTATTCATTTGATAAAGGGTTCTCACATTGTGATACTTCCCTAAGAACTGTATGTAATAGTATGCCATTTACACCTTGTGACAACCCTCATAGCTATTCCTTGATTGTCTTGTTAAGATGATTTCTACTTCATGATGTTTGAATAGTTTGAACTTGCATTTTAAATGTTTGTAACCATCATTTATGACCATCAATTACCATTGATGGTTGATTGATTTTAGAAACACCTTTAATCTACATCAATCATGGTTACTATTCCATTATTGATGATAGCTTATGCAATGAATGATTGGTAAGTTTTCTAGTTGATATTGAGCATTATCCTCTCAAGTTTCCTATGTGAATATAGATCTCTTTATCTCATTTCATTAAGAAATAAACTGAACTCTTGTCACCTTTTTCTAGAATTTGATTTATTCTCATACTGTTACCAATAAATAGCTTGAGGCATTTTCTCTATTTCAGTAAAATGTAATAGGACTTTAATTGTACAGATTGTGACTCCTCATTTTAAATTGTTTCCTTAATTTGGCATTGGTTAGACAGAAGGATAAGATTCTTCGTTGTGAAATTTGAATCTTCTACTAAGGCTTGCACATGAGTTGTAATGAAATTTCTATACCTTTTCATGATATTTTATGCTCCATATATATCTAGTGGGATCAATTTGCTTTGACAAATGATGCTTAATGTGTTGTTTTGCTTCTGTACTTCCATTTCCATTTGATAACCAACACTGGTAAATTCTTTTATGTAACTATTTTAATTGTTTCACTGTAAGGCACACTTGCTACTTTATCAACTATACTTAGCATGATTAAACTTTATCAGCTTTATGACAACAAACTCATTCATTATGGCTGAAAATCATGCTTCTCGAGTAGCATTGTTATTGCTATTTTCCATATTCGAGCATGTTGGGCTCAACCCTTATGGGAGCTCATTTTCTCCACATGCTTTAATGTCTTCCAATCAGGAACATAACTTTTCCTAGACTTGCATAGTGAACAAACATGTTAGCAAAACAAAATAAAGTTGAAGGATTCCAATCATGATTGGCGCCTTTAAATGTTTTCTTTTTGTTGACTTGATCATGTGGTGAATGCCTGATAGGATTTATGTTACATTTTTGTTGGTAATATAGGCATGAGGAAGGATCTGATTTATCATTGCTCTAACACCTTCTTTCACAATCTTGCAGGAAACCATGGAGCTTGGAGTTGAAACAACCTGGAGGTACTGGAGACACAACAACTTGAAGACATTAAGTAAAAATGATTTGTCATTATAGGCAATGATGAATCACTTCCTTTTTCCTATTTACATTATCTTCATTTGTGTAGTTTACAAATTTATTTTGTATTCATTATTTGATTATAAAAATCAAATTTACTCCCACAACTTGTGTGGGACTTTGGTTTTTACAATATGAATAAAGCAACAAACATTATGCAATTTTATGATTTTTTTGTTTCAATTATTTGTATAATAATACTAAAAATTCAAAAGCAATCAGTTTTGTTCAAGATCAATGAATACTTAGTAGAATATTTTGTAATCACTTGTGTACCTTTCAATGATGAATGCAATTCAGCTCTACTTATTTTGAGCAGTAGCTAAAAATAGGTAACAAGTACATCTACTGATTCATTGCAATAGGTATTCATTTGGATTCCTGATTGGGATTCCTATTTGTTAGACATTGCTTCTTTGTTTGGGGAGCTCACATTTAAAATTTGGAAGAACAATTTTAGGGTTTATCTCTCCTATTTGATGATATTCATGGATCAACTATTGTCACTTCATCTTTGTCTATGGAGTATGTTCAAGATTAGTTTCCACTTGTTCCTGGTTTGTCACATTTTTTGTGATTGGACTTGTACCTGATTGGATTGTGGCATCATCATCATCATCATCATAGAGCATGGCAACACGAGCAAATTTTAGAGACAATATATTTGGATTCCACTTTCTACCAATTCCTATTCAGAATGGAAATAATTTATGTATCTGTACTTGGTGTATCTTCTTCCTAAGGGGAGAAACATTGTATTTAGGCATTGCATTATGTTTTGTCTCCAAATATTAACCATATTTGCATGTGATTCTTCATTATGAGGGGAATATTTTTTCTCTTTTTCCCTCTTATGGGGGGGTCATTGATTTTATATACATGATGGATGTAGTCTTTGGGGGTATCATTGAGTCCTCCATACATCATGTTGGTTTGTTTCTTTTCTCTCTTTTGGAGAGGAGTTTTATCCCACATGGTTTTCTCTTTTTCTTTATTTGTGAGAGATTGATTGCATTTGCATTGTAAATGGGTACCTAACATGGCCTAATAGTCGAGACCCATTTCATCTTCATCTTTGCATAGTTTGCATAATAATCTTCTCCCTAAGTTGCACTTTAGGGGGGTGTTGGTGTGAATAAATATCTTTTACCTAGATAATTCACTCGCTAGGGAATTAGGGGACATATTCACATGTTAAGTTTATTTAGGATATAAGATTCATTCTAGAAGTCTTATTTGTCTTTTCCAGAACTTATCTAGCTTGTAATTCTTGATTCCTAGGTAGTTAGGTTGTTAGTTGTTTCATGTTATATGATTAAGACACTTGTCATAATCTTGTATAATCATATCTATCATCTTGCCTTTATAAGAAAGGCATCTTATGTATATTTGCATATTCAACCATTATTCGATAATATTCAACTTGCATTGTTGACACGAGTATTCTTTTCATTTTCTCTCTTGTGGAAGATTTTTTGGTCTAGCAAATATTCTTGGGGGTGTTGAGGAGTCATCATTAACTCCCACAAAATAAATATACCATAACATGGCGAATTATTGGGAAAAACTCTTTTGGAAAAAAAATGCCACACTTCAAAGTAACTCAGTGTATTATTTAATAATTAAGGGTTATAATACACTTCTAGAGTCAAATACTTTATAGTAGTATCACCAACTAGAGATTTGGATTTTTTTTGGTAACATAGCAATGCTTACAAAACTCATTATCAAAACCCTCATCTCAAGTACCAATAAACAAGAGAAATAATAAATAAAATTATTAAATGGGAATCAAGAAACTATGAGATAAAACCAATCAAAATGTGGCACCCAAATCCCTAGTTAGAAACCTAACCAACAAATCTCGAGATGAGTCCATAGGCTAAACTAACATATTTCTTCCACCTATCATAAGCTCATCATATTTCACTCAACAAATTGGATGAACTATTTTAGCTCTATTATCTCCATTCAAGGATGTGTTATGACATATTTTAATATGTTTTATAATTTGGTTAATAAGTGTAATTCCCTCCTACAACTCTTTTATATGTCATAGATTTTTTTAATATTTCTAATGTGGGAGGCCCAACCTTTGAAGGCCATAACACTTAATATATGAAATTGTTTGAGATATATTTTTAATTATAAATATTAAAGAGATCTATGTATTGGGCATACCTAGAAGAGATACTAAATAGCCTATAACTATTTTCAAAGCTTAAACCAACCTCTATAGCTTAGAAATTGGTATTTTTATTCTATAGCCTAAAAATATATATTTTTACATTCTTAATATTAGGAGCAAGGTTGGAACACCTTTTCGTACTCTTCAGGATTTTTGTTGTTCAAAGAATTGGCAATCAACAAAATATTATTTTGTGTAATGTTGTGATGTGTACAATCCCCTGGTATTATGTATTTTGTAGTGGGGATTTGTAGATATTTTTGATGTACAATGTCCCTATTTTGTATCTCTTAGTGGGACATGCAAACTTTCTTGATGCATTTCTGATGTATTCTGCTACTTTATGTAAAATCCTTTTACTTTAATAAAATTTTCGTGGCTCTGCCACCTTTGTTTAAAAAAATAAGAAGGTTGGAACACCTTTATTAACATATGGAAAAATAGAATGCTGTTTTGGGGTAATAGAATTATTGGAAAACCATTAGGGAATAAAAAACAAGGAGAAAAGGAAAAATAAATTAAGAGATTGGTTTTTCTATAAATGGGATGGCCTAAGCATGCAGATTGGGTTGAGGGGAGATAAATAGTATAGATCATAAATATGGGTCATTATTGAATCCCATAGATAGTTTTTAGAGAATGGTTTTGGGATATTTAATCCATACTAGACATAGATCAACCCATTTTCAAATTCTATGTGTATGTGTATTTAGTTTGGGATCATTTTTAATATGTTGAATGCATGAGAATAGAGACTATTAAATAATTACTTAAAAATAGACTTTATTTTTTATTTTTTATATTCATTTTGAAGGGACTATAAACCTTGTACATGAAGTAGAATAGTTCAAATCTTAGGAAAAAAACCCAAAAGGAAGGAAATAACAATTGTAACCAATTTTTCAAGTGAGAACCAATATAAATGCAACCAAGTTTCTAAGCACAAAAGAGTACCCAAGGATCCAACCTAAACAATTCCAAACCATACCCTATTCACTTTCACACCCCTCCCCTTGTATGCGATCGAGAGATAGATTTAGCAATACATTTTTTATGCCTTAAAATAATTGTCTAGGATAGGCTATCAACCAAGTCATTAGACCTAGGAGAAGGGGTGATTTCCCCTTAGAGGGTCCATATATGGGTGCAATAAAATAGATGAATTATATCCGATGTTCTTAATTGTTCATCAACTACCTTAGGAGCAGGTGGATGCTAAATTGAAGCTAAGGGTATACTCAAAGTAGAGTAAATGAAACATTAAGTGGCCATATAAAACTATGGTTAAGAATCACCAATAGGATTTTAAGGATCCAAATGAGAAGAAATATCTAGAGTTGTGCCAACTTCATGTGAAACCCTCTTGGGAATGTTGAATCACTCTCTAGTCCCAACATCCTAAGAAGACTTGTCATCCTTAAAGGAGCCAAAAATAAAACATTATAAGTGTTTATAATCAAGTGATATTTGTGAGAATCCTCCATCATATAACATCCCTTTTACATTGAGAGAGTGGACAATCAAAAGCTAGGTGGCTGATGGAAAATTATTGTCTATATATGAAGGGGAGACCCTCATAGTCTAGATAAAAATTAATATTTGTATGGCTTCTATATGGTGTGTGTTAAATTATTGTAGGTATGATTAGCTACTAGTAAGGTTTGTATTTCTTTAGACCCCATTTTCTAGACTACACCAAATATCCACCCAAGAAGTATGGAAATTTATTTGTTGTACCCGTGTGTTATGATTAATGTGACCAATTCAAGGGTGCCACTTTCAATTATACTTCTAGCAGGTAACATACTTGGTTAGGAATGTTTTAAAATATTACATGGCCCAAGTTTTTAATCTATAATACAATATTCCATGAATACTTCATAATTATGTTGACAACCATTTAGGTGAAAGGTTCCTCAAACCAAGATTCAAATGTTGAATAAAATTAATAGAGGATAAAAGTAACAATTTATATGGATTTTTGATTTCCATGAACATTTGAATGCTCATAGCCTACAATAGACATACGAATACAATCCACACTCATTGTAAAAGTAGTATCAAAGAGTGCAAAAAACCTTTTGGAGATTGTATAAGGTATTTCTAAGTGAAATTAATGTCATGGGATTCTCAATATATAACACTATGAATATTGAAGCTTCCACAAAGGCCTTAATGCCAAGACTTTAGACACATCCAAGGATGGGAAGTTTGGTATAGTGAGTTTCTTGTTTCTTAATGCAAGATCCTTAACAAAAGAATTTAACATATGAGAAAGCCTTGGTGCTTCCAAAACATAATTTTGGATAAAAAAATTTATCCTTTGTCTTGCAAAGGGTATATATGAGATTAGTAAAATAATGTACATTATATAAGAATATATCTTCTAGTGTAGGTATCTATGCAACCTATGTTGGAGAAATTGAGATCTAAAAGAAAATTCAATGATATCTTCCACATGTGAACAATGAGTACATAAAGTTTGTTTATCAAATAAAATGAGTGTGTAAATGCACAACAATATCCTTGCATTTAAATGCAAGGTAGAGGAGTTAGGAAGGTACAACTAAAAATTTGACTATCCCTCCAAATTTGTAACACATGCTAGCTCACATGAGACAACTGTGAGGACATGTGTGACATCCAATTGGGGTGGAGACAAATAGATAGATAAACTCCAAGTAAACTTAAGCTGTGTGAATGGGTCAACCTAGAAAGGGTGATAAGCTAAGTAGTTTGATAATGACCCTATTTACTCTAAAAACCTATAGTTTGAACAAAATTCCACACACAACCTCATATTTTTGGAACTATGTAACCCCAAATAATGCACCTACATGGTCTATGTGGACCAAAGAATCCAAATCAAGTCTTCATACAATTTTTTTTTTTTTTTAATGACTGCATGACTAATATTAATATTTTTAAATATTTTGAGAATAATGATTAGCTCAAAAAGATCACAAAGACACCCAAAAAAATTTATAGCCTTAAAAAAATACAAATGAATAAACTAAATATTAGTGATAAAAAAATTCCAAATATCTAGTTGAGTAAAATGAAAGTTAAAGATAGTTTTTTTAAGCCTTTAGGAAACAATAGTGAAGTTAATATTGTTGCACCATTCACTAAAAGTTATCTCAACACTCAAAATCTACAAACCTAGTGCTCTAAAAAATAATAAAGACCGATTAGACTAGGACATCATGACTCTAATATCATGTTATATTTTTCAACAAGCAAGAAATCAACCAACACCTAATACCATAGGATAGCCACCAAATTATTCAAGAGCAAAATAATTGGTAAAACAATACTATTCTCATTAATCAAGAGAGAAAATATATGTAAAGAAATAAATGTACAAATATTCATAAACTCAAGATGCCTACACTATTCCTACTCTATGCAATAAATGCAAGTGATTGAGTACATATATAGTATATGCAAGAGGAAATAGATGGAAAATATAATCAATAGGAATAATAACTCCAAATATCCAAAATAGGAAAGAGTAACTCCCATAGAAGAAGCCAAAAACTCAACCCCTGTGACTCACTCCAAGACAAGCCTAAGAAAGCTAAACATAGGTGTAGAAATATATATAACAATGTAATGAAATAAAATTAAAAAATTACACCAACATTAATACAATAAAATTACAAAACTAAATGAGAAATGGTCTACATATTCGCTATTCTAATATTAAATAGCTATTAATGTTAATAATAAATTAGTATTTATGATATAATCAAAATCATCTTGAAATAAATAAAAAACATACACAAATAATATCCTACTAAAAAATTATAATTAAAATATTCATAAAAACTTGTAATAATTAATATATTGAAGGTTTTCAAGATAAATTATAAATAATCATAAAATAATAACTAGAATTAAGTAAATGATAACATTCAATATATAATTCAAATGGCCACTCTTAGGGGTATGGTGCCTTTTCTCCTTTGTCTTATTTGGATGATGTGGTATTTTATAGATGTGGAAATACGAATTTGTAGATGTGGTCGATACTATGTTATTTATTAGTTCTGCCAAGGGAGAGTACTAATGCATCTATTGTATGTAATTGTTTTAAGTGATGGTGACAATCCACATGGAATGAACATCTAGAATTAAAAACTTGACCAACAATTCTATATAGTCTATATTTAATTATCTATTTTTAAAATTGTTAAAACATCCTTTATCTTTCTTTCTATTGGTTCATGTTGTGCATAGTTAGTGCAAAAATCAACATTTCCAACATTTCTTTTTCTTTTTTCTAAATTATGTGCAATGTAATACATTTAATTCATTGAATCAAATTTCAAACCTATTATGACTTGAATGACATGAGCACTATTACATCATAATAAAATTACATTGTTGACTTAGAGGTAGTATTTTCCATATATCATTTAATAATTGGTGATATTTTCAAAGCCTATTAAATAATTGTGAGTACACTCAGTGCATATTTTATATTTGTTTGTCAATGTGTATTAAATATCACAATAAAATTTATCTATCTATAATAAATATCAGAGTAAAATTTATTTATCTACAATTAATATTTCAATAAAATCTAGCCATTTGCATTAAATATTAAGGTAGAGATTTTAAAAAATATACATGTAGTAATATAATTTAGCAAGGAAAAAATTACATAAACATCACATTATGAAAAGGATAAGAAGAAATATAAACGTATATATGGATTTATTATACTAATATATAATTGTATCATTGATTTTTTTTTGCAACATTAATCAACTATAATAATAACATTATACAACAACAAACAATCATATTACACCCCTAGCTACTTTTATCAACTAAATGTTTAAAACAACTAAGCACATCTCACAATTGATAGAACCTGACGCAAATGTGTCTCTTGTTATTATGAATAACGTGGAAATCTATACTCAAATTAATTTGATTTCTATGGATAATAAATGAAAAATAATTATTTTTGATGTTGAGGATTTAGAGGATTTAGGAGATCATTACATTTACCAAAAGAACGAAGGAAAGATTATGACGGTTTGTCACTCATTTATGTGAACTTTAAGGTCTGCTCGTGAGAAAGGTCTTTTTATTAGGGAGTTTATTAAAGGAAACAATTGGAATATTTATGTGGAGGAGGAAGGTGATCGAGATAATAATGTAAAAGTTACTAAGGGTGGTTTTTCTATTTTCAAAAGGAGAATGATTACTAATGAAGGCGTGAATAACTTGGGAGAAAAGGTGGCAATCTTGCATAAGGATATGTGAGAGTCGAGTCTTTATTGTTGTAAACATTCTAAATTGGAGTTGGGTTGGGAGTATCAAAGAAACAATGAGTAATATTTGTGGGCTTAGTGAGAGTAACATAAAAAAGGATAACATGGAGGGCCACGACTCTAACATAACCAATTTCTTGTGAGGTGCTTTGACAAAATATGGATCTCTAGGAAATTTTTGAAAAAGGGGTTGTATGTCATTCTTTATGATGATGAAGGGATATAATGATAAATTGAATTTCAAGTTTGTGAATTCTTGGATGCAAGATGAGGTTGTAATTGGAGGGGACCAGTTTAAAGTGATAAAAAGAGTTGATTGTGAAGGCAACAAATTTAATCTGTGAAGGGTTAAGAGTGGATAGAAAAGCAAAGGAGAATACAAGAGGTTTATTACAACCTTTTGGAGGAAGGGGAGAAACAAAAAAAATGGTTATGGTCGTGAGAAGATTCTTGCATCGTGGTCCCTAGTAAGCCTTCATGTAAAGATATATTTTACTCTCAAAGGAAGGTTTAACGCTAGTTATGGATACCATTTTCTAATTCTAAATCATATAAGGCATTGTAAAACGATCAATTTTCCTTTTTATTTGTTTTCTTCTTTGGATAAATGTATTGTGGAAGGTGCCTACTCTTCATTACATCAAGGTCTTATCATGGCACTGCATAAGTATAGCCTTACTATATCCCCTATGCCAAACCCAATTGGATAAGATGATATTGATATTAAACTTTCAGAAGGCAACAAAACCCCCTTTACCTGCTCTTCAAAATAAGGGTAGCACTAGCTTGGGGTGTAAAAACGGAAAAGATTATTCTACTACCAAAAACTCCTCTCCCTTATGGGAGATACTATTTATGACCCCTCCCAAAAAAGGAAAGGCCCTAACTTTGAATAGATTGAAGCCAATACTAATAATTTGAATAAGAGGAATAAGAGCTCTAAAAACCCTAATAGTTCTAAAGTTGGAGGGACCATTGAAATTTCTAACGTTGAAGGAGATTGAAAAGATAATGAGTGGGTCATTCATAGCTACTTGAATTCCATGGGGGGTATATGATCAACTGGGCCAACGAAAGCCTCTATTGTTGAAAATGTGAATTTTTTTAAAGGTTAGAGAAATAATATTTGAAATCGATGAAGGGGAATTTGAAGATGAGAAGTTTCTCCCCTGGTAGGAAGAGGATAGGTCATGAGAGGACCCTTCTCATGAATATTTTGAGGAGAAAATTCAAGTGGAGGATGAGGAGGATGAGGAAGACAATGAAGAGAAAGATAATAGAAACGAGGAAGAAGAAATTGAGGAAAGTGAGGAGGTTGAAGAGGAGGGAAAATAAATTTATGTGATTGGTTATACTATTCCACTTTCTCTAGAGTTTGAGGATGGTAATGATAGGGATGAGGGCATGATTTATTCCCTAGGTATTGAACAAGATACAATGGGTAGTGAAAGAGTAGAGTTAACCAACCTTCAAAAAAAGGTGCAAGAATTAGAGAATAAAGTGGATGCTAACATATACCATGATAAAATGAAGAGAATGGAAATAACCTTGGCCAAAATTATTATTGTAACTGAAGCTATTATGAAGATGACTATTATGGGGACTCTTTTTGGATTTGTCTAAAATTAAGAAACAAAAAAAGAAGCAATCCGAAGATAAAGAATCTCAAGGTGTGGGGAAAAATATAAGAGGGTGTTACAAAACCAAGAGAAGGAAGTGTGGGATGACTCTCTTGAATCCCTGTTTGAAGACTGGAACTTTATTTTCTAGCACTATTTCTAGTTCTTCGGTGTTCTTTGTTCCTAGCTATTTTTGTTTTCTTTGGTGGTGTTGTGTTTTTTGGTTTGTGTGCCCTCTTTTTATCTCTTATGTTATGCTTTAAGATTTTAATGTTTTGAATTTATGGGATCATGACCGTTTCCCTACTTAAATAATCAAAAACATTCAGTACACACATTATAATGATAAAAAAAATTAATATAAAAAATATACCTAACACAAATGTACACATTACCTTTTAATATAAGAGGTTTCTATCTATGGAGTCTCTATATTCTCCATTTCTCTGTTTTTATCTTAAAATTTGTCTTCCTTTAGAAAGTCGCAATTACTTTTAGTTTTATAATCAAATATAAATACAATGTCTAATTGTAGGCTTGTCCTTAAACTCATTTGTATTCATCTATAGTTTAGGTACTTCTATGATTAATACTTATTTCCCCCCTTTTATCTATAAATTTGATGATTGAGTTTGTTATTCTCTAAGTTTATGGATGAAAAATTAAATTTATAACTAGTTTCTAGAGTTGAATCTTAAGAAAAAAATATTACATTTAATTTGATTTTCATTAGTTTTTGTTTTAGTAAGTACTATAGAAATTGATATTAAATGAATTATATATATATATATATATATATATTTATAAATTTATAATTATTTTACTTAATTTTTTTTTTTAAAGTTTGTTCTTTAATATTTTTTAATATTAAGTCAAGTTTTTATTTAGAGTATTTATTGTTGTGATGATGATTTTTTTTTTTTTTGCAGTATGACAATAGCACAATCAAATTAGTTATGCATACAAAAATATAAAGAAATAAATTATCAAATGTAGGTTCTCATATAAAAAAGATTAGGTACATATTTATGTCTGCAACTGGGACTCTTCCCCACCGAGTAATTGAAATATTCATTTTAAATATTCTAATGTTGGTCTTCGAGACTAAGGTGAGAGAAATCATAGTTTATCTTAATTATAGATTCTCATATAAAACATTTATGTATAAAATTGGGAGCCTTCTCCACCGAGTCATTAAATGTTTATTTTAAATACTATAATGTTTTTAGACTAAAGTGAGAGAACTAATAGTTTATCTTAATTGTATATCACATCAATATCAAAAATAGAAATTCGAAATAGAGAAAAGAAGACACAATTGATGATATTTTGCAATGAACCAACATCTAGATTGACATGAATAGAATCTCAATGTATTTATCATTACTTAGTAGGATAAACAATAAAAGTAGTATTAAGAACAAAAGATGGATAAAATAGGAAGGCAGCATGTGAAAGCAAATAAACTTATTTTAGAAGTATGACTATTGATAGAATAGGAGAAGGGAGTACCTAGTGGAAGAGGATGAACCAATCAATGGAGAGATATTAGAAGGATGATAATTTTTCTAAAGCGGAAGTATGGGAATCATCAAAATATTTTCTTTTTATCATATTTTTAAAATTAAATTAATTTATTGAATAAAAGTATATTATAATATATGATGGCCCATTAGGCCAAAAAATAGTAAAATAAAATAATATACCGAAATTTAAACACAAGATGAAGCTCCAAAAACTAGAATGAAACCACCACAAAACATATTACAAATAATATTGATGGAATAAAAGTAATTGTTTTTAGCACCCTAGTCAACCATGAAATTACAATGCTTCATTGAGATCAAACTAAGTAACACAAAAACTATTCCTAGTGACATTATATGTTATTACTACCCCTATATGGATCATATTCAAATGTACCAATACTTGGATTAGCCTTATTTTTAATATCTACATCTTTTATTTTTCCTCAACACTAATCTCATGTCCTTTTATAAGATGAATAACTAGTTTATCTATGTGTTGGTGATCGAATTATGTAAGAATTGTGAATAAACACAGGACACAAGATCAAACAATGAACAAATACACCTTCTACGCAAGAGATTTGCAAACAATAATATGCTATATCATCAACAAGAAAATGCTATAGTATGAAGCTCAAGAATATTCAAGGAGATTGAGAGTCCTCAAAGGTTATCAAAGGTTATGAAAAGGTATAATAATACAATGAGGGTTGAGTGTTATATAGGAGCAACCCTAAATGATAAAGGGATTAGATCATGACAAGTGTCAACCTCACAAGTGATGAGATATAATGATCTAATAATATCTCACTTCAGTTAACATAAAAAATAACTTAGTTAACATAAAAATCAGTCCTAAGTTTAGCTTAAGTGCATGAAATGAATTAGACCAATTGTAATGCCCCGCCACAAGACCCTAGAGGAAAATGAACAACTACACCTAAAAATGGTACATTTTTTTTTTAAAACAGTAAATTAATTCACTAGAGCGACACGACACTTAATACAAATCTAAACCAAGTCCTCTAAGGTCCGTGATAATGTTAACATAATTTCCACAAACAATTTTCTCAAATTAGAATCCATGATATTACAATTCAATCAATTGATATTAGGAATCATCCATTACATAACAAAGATAACAAATAAAAAGATCACCAATTCTGCTAATAAGGCTATAGAAAATGAGAATCCTATCATTAAATTAACAAGAGAATGTATTTTACTGGAATGATATCCATGATCAACTTTGTAAAAGATCCAAGATTAAGAACACAAATCACCTCTAGTATTGATAGAATAATTCAGTATCTCAAGATGAGATATCTTGAGTAGTGACTCCCTAAGATAATAAAGCCCCAGGAAGTCACTCCCCAAGATATCAAATCTGGAGTACTTCACACTAATCAAGAGATTCATCAGATACACTACACTAACCATTAAGATGGCCTGAAATAGAACATATATCACAACATGCTAATCTCAAGTAACGTTAATCAATATAATGAATTCTCCATAGAAGTCTTTCAAGTCTACATCAATAACTCATTCAATTACAATAGTAGAAAAATTACAATGAGTAACAAGATAATGTGATTACATCTAGAATAGTAATTTCTCCATGACTACAACAATAGAGTACATATTGTAGTTACAATGAGATACACGAAATCATAATATAATACAAGATCAACAGTGATAATCCACATGAACTGGTATATTTCAAGGTTCAACAAACTAGAAGAAGTCATCATGAACACAGATAAGAGAGAAAATCCAATGGATAACAAGGCATGTTCCACCCAACCATGTGGTACCCAAAGGCCCAGCCCCCATGCAAGGATATAGTGAACGAGTCTAACAACAAAGGACAAAAAGGTGAGGAAACAAAACATAACAAGGCTTACAAAATAGACACATAACACATGTCACAACATCGTACCAAAAGAGTACATTAAAAAGGAACACATAAAATAACATAAGGACACACCCAAAAATACATAACAAGATTGTAGTACAGGAGAGAGTGTCATCACATGGTTCATCATGGGTTGTCTTGACAGTCCATTACTTGACGCTGGCCCCCATCTATGGCTTTCCTGACGGTCGTACCTATGGCACTGACCCCATAGGGTTACACATGCGGGACCAAATATCCTTTCATGGTGAGAAGGATATTGTTCTTGCCGACCAGGCCTTCTCTTTTCGTCCTTAGCTTGAATGAGCGCTAATGATACAAAAGAGGCATTCAATTATCTTATAAAATGATTCTCTACCCAACCCCTAAAAGTTGATTATGTTCTCACTTATTTAGAAAACCCTCACGTGGGTTGTCCTTGACGCCACTTTGTGCATTTTCCCCCACTGAGAGTCACTCCCCCCCCTTCTACAACACAAAATAAATAACACAAAAGGGTGACTCACAACACAAAAAATCATAAATGCGTGATCATACCCTAAGGCAAGGCATGAATCATCCCACAAAAGTGTTATCTATGGACAATGAAATGATGCTAGAATACTCTTCCCACCAACATGCAATACAAATCCATTAGCTAAAACCCAAATACAAGACAATCATTAAATCGATATCAATAATTTACACAAGATCAAGGCCCTAACAACAAAACACAACCAACACCTTCTTTAATCTCAAACAACGACCCTTTAGAGGAATGCTAAGCATTTGTGAATAAAACAACAAGGTATTCATGCCTTCCTTAATAACTATGTAAGTAAATTCTCTTACTCGTTTAACTTAATTTTCTTTTTCTAACCTACACAATTACATTTTAAACAAAACACAATCATTTCAATGATAAGGACTACAAAAGTATCTTAGCATCCTATTACTATAGTACCATTTACCCTTTAACCAAAATATCATACCACTTTAATAGCATTGTATTGTATAATTGTTTTATCATAATTGTTTTATCTTATCATATCCCATTATCACATTATATATATATAAATAAACAAAAGAAACATAAAATATAATTAAAAAACATAGAAATAAATACCATTACAACTATATATATATATATAACATACCGATTTGAATCTAATTCAAATATCTAAATATAAAAAGATAACCTATTTACATCTACTCATATATATATTTATATATCTCTTGATGAATGCAATTAAGTTGCAGTACAATACTCATTAACATATATTCCGAATTGCATGGCCTACGCACTGGATAACACAACCTCTTTACTACTATGGGTTTCCTAGCGTAAAACCAGACTTTTCATTTTCCGTTTTATTTTAAAATATAAAGAAAATAGAAGAGAGATAAAATATGGTTTCAATTAATGTAAATTTTAGTTCAAATGATATGAAATAAAATAATTTGAAAATATAGTTAAACATAGAAACTGTTTTTTTACTCATTAAAAGATTTGTTTTAATAACTAATATTAAAAACTAATATGAAAGAATGAATTGAATATACAAATAAAGTTATGAATATTTTGTTGTTAAAAATAATCAATAATAAAAATTAATATAAAAAGAATTGAACATAAAAATTAAACAATTTATTTTTATTATTAAAAATAATGAAAAAAATAATATAAAGAAAAAAGATTAAGTATAAAAGGGAAACTGATTATTCTTTATTAGATTTTTCTTTAACAAATAACAAAAATTAATATTAAAATATAAAATAATTTCAATCGTAAATCAATAGTAAAATTTAATAGTAAAAAAAGAATGAAATATGAAAATAAAGACATTTAGAAATGAAAAAATAATGAAATAATTAGTTCTCAAAACTAAAAATGGAAGAACAAGTTAAAGATGGAAAGAAAACCAGAGATGGTAGGGAGGATCACAAATTTAATAGCTTGAAAGAGTACTTCGAGCACAAAAGACAGCCCATTTAGTTTATGTGAGATGAAAGTGGAGGTAGGTCCTTGAGAATGATTTTATTTGGTTGGAAATGGTGGATAAATGTTGTTAGTGAGAAGGCAAAGCATAAGAACCAATGAGGTGAGAAACCTTTGGAGATTGTTATAAGATGAGGCCCCTGGTGTGAAGGCACTCCTCGCATACTCCTTGAAACAGTGTACTTGTTTCCTTATTTATTTGGCTTGGTCATCGGCCATCATGAGACTCCACACGAGTGCTTCCACATTTGCTCAAGAGATAGGATTTTCTGTCATCTCCAATTGGATCTTCCAAATGGCAGTTACAAATCTCCAATTGATGGCCTCCTCGGCATGAAGGGGCAGCAAATCATACCGACGCCCTCCGCTATACTTTCCAGCTCATGGTGAGCCAACGGTTTCCTCTGTAGCATCCAGCTTACAAAACAAACTCTACTCCTTTGCTTCTTGTAGAAAGTCATGCGATGCAGATCCAAGCGAATAGCCCATAGGAAGGGATGCTTGCTCACCTCCGAACCCCAGGCGAACTCCATCAGATCATCTTCTAACATCACCGCTAGGTACTGCTGAAAAGTACACCACGGAGGACACAGGTTGTGTGTATCCAATCACTCCAGACAACTGCTTTCTTCGTTCCATATGCTCTCTTTACCTTGGTTTGTAGGTAGGACGCAAAAATGTGTGGGAAAAATTACAAGAAGCTTGTTGCGAGCGGGAGATGTAAATTCATAATTGAAATTCAAACTTAACCGTGATAGTGACTGTCACCGTAGGGAGTCAGAGAAGAACGAGAAACACAACAGAAAACAAAACGGAAAATGAAAAGTCTGGTGGATCCCATAGCAGCCACTCTAAGTAATCAACGCTTAGAGTGTGCTAGTTAAGCCGTGCCCAAATAATACAGTTGGTAGAAAAATAATGTATACTCGACGTGGAGGAAAAATTGCTATCTTACACCACCTAATTGCCATGAAATGTGAAACAGATAACATTTTTGCTTCATACTTTCAGAACAACAAAATAATTGAGAGAAAGTATGGAAGCTAGAATACTCAAGTCACAGAGCTTCAAATTGTTGGTTCAAAAGTCTAGGTACAGATTCAGCTTCTCCCCAAGAACCTCAAATTCCTGGAAAACTTCCCTCTAATACAAGCTTCCCAAAATTTCTATAGCCTCCAATCTCCAATCTACAATATTCAATTTTCAAAAAAACAAAAAAAAAAAAGAGCCATGTACAAAATGAAAGATTAGTTTTGTTTTTCTTCTCCCCAAAAATAATCCAATTCCCCTCTTTCAGATCACTAACACTAAATAATTATTGCCTTTTTACTTTTTCTTCCATAACTGATTCTCCACTTTTCTTTTATTAATTTTTATTTATGTTTTCAAATATTATCTTCTTTACTTATTATTGTATTATTTCCACATGTTAAAGTTTGAGATTAAAGCACAATCTAATAAACAAATATTTAAATTTTACAATTAATATTTTATTTAATATTGTATGCATCTTAGGTCATTTAATGTTTATTTATTAATTTACTTCCTTAAAATATAGTTGTAACTTCTTCAAATTGTGCATAAGTAAATAGAAATTTATTTACTATGACTTTAATTTAGATTCATTATCTATTTAAATTATCCGATATCTTATCAAACACAATCACTAAAATAAAGCTTAATCTATTAGGACATAAAATAGATGAATACACTAAAGACTTGATACCCAAATACCTACACACCAAACAAAATGAGATACAAACAATGGAAACAACGACAAAACAACACAGATAGACCACACGAATGAGACACGACAAACAACCACACACACCATTGTCAAGGATGATGGAATGAAATGAGAAACCTGATGCTATCTCTTGAACAACAACTCCCATTGGGTATGAGGCATGCTCTAACCTAGTTATTCAGGTGGAGTCGATGCCTGATACTTGCAACTTGCAGCAAAACCATGGTGGAACATGTGCATGTAGAGACTAGTCATTCACATCGTGAAAGGAAAATCGCATCGTTGTAGGGAAATCATGAGTGAGTGATGCAATCCTGTTCCCCTTCACCCATACATCAACAAATAATAACTGATGACAAATCTTGTTAGAAATAAAATATCACATACATACAACTGACATCTCATATAAGCAAATAATTAAATTAAATAAACATAATCTCGTCACATAATCATATAAAACAATGTCCTCATAACCAAGCTTCAAGGAGTCATAATCAACTAAATAACATCAAAAGTATCATCAAAATAGGATAATAAAGTCTAAGTGTATACAAGAACTGTCCCAAAACAAAATAAACTAAGGGGCACTACATCCTCCTCCCTAGAATCAGGCTTACTCTTGGAAGCTTGCAAACAGATACGGAAGCTCTCTCATCCTAGAAGCATCCTCCCAAGTAGTAGAGGACTCATCGTTCGTATCCCATTGGACCCTAACATTATTTATGTCTCGTCCCTTGAGAGTGCGTCGTCTATGCTGAATGAAGCCCACGGGCTCCAAAGCCAGTTGCTCGTCCTCTACCTGTAATGCATTCCAATCAAGTACATGAGATATACTAGGATAATAGGGTCTAAGAATTGAAACATGAAACACATCATGTATGCACGAGAGATTGGACAGAAAAGAAAGATGTTAAGCTACTAGACCAATTTTTGCCAACACCTGAAAAGGCCCAATGAAGCGCGGTGCAAGCTTAGAGCCTTTTCCATACCAGATCAAACTCTTTCATGGTCGCACCCACAAGAACACTCGATCACCAACTTAGAACTGGTGATCCACCCTATGAGCATCAACATATTTCTTCTATCTATCCTAAGCTGCCACCATATGCTCCCTAATGTGAAATACATGTTGTTCCATCTCCTGAAGCATATTTGGGCCTAGAAAAACTGTGTCCTCCAAGCAATCCCAACTCAATGGAGTCCGAGAAGGATGGCTATATAACGCTTGAAAGGGAGGCATGCCTATAGAGCTATGATAACTGTTATTGTAAACAAACTCCACTAAATGTAGGTGATCCTCCCATCATGATTGATGATCCATGACGTACATGTGAGGCATATCCTCGAGGACCTGATTGACCCTCTTAGTTTTCCCATCAGTCTCTGGGTGATAAGCTGAATTGAAATTCAACTGGGTCCCTGAGGCATGTTGTAGGGATGTCCAAAGAGCTGAAGTGAAGACTAGATCTCTATCTGATATAATGCGGTGAGGTATACCAAGAAGTCTGACAATATCCTCCATGAAAACTCTAGCCACTAAAGAAGCATTATATGAGGATCAAACATGAGATAAGTGAGCCACCTTCATCAATCTATCCATAGTGACCATAATGGCATCATCCTGATGAGAAGAGTTGGGTAAACCAACAATGAAACCCAATGAGATAATGTCCCATTTTAACTCCACAAACAAATGAGGCTACAAAAGGCTTGCAGAATGTTGGTATTCTACCTTCAATCTCTGACACTCTAGACATCTTGACACAAAATCAATAATATCCCTTTTCATTCCAGCCCAAAAGTATAGTTGTCGAAGATCAACGTGCATCTTCTTAGCTCCTGGATGAGTTGAATAGGGTGCACGATGACCTTCCACAATGATCAAAGTATGAAAATATCTAGAGGAAGGGACATAAATACGACCCAAGTGTGTCAAGAGGCCCCATCTGACTCAAGGGATTATCTAACAAATCTACCCTCAAGCGCTCTACCTGACAACAGTTCAGTCCTCACCTCTTGATACCAGCTATCTATTGGGAGAGCATAAAGGATAAGACTCCTCAAATCCACACCAAGAGTCACTATCGATAACTCATGTCTACGTCTACTAAGTGCATCCGCAACCACATTTTCCTTTCCTTGAATTAATTGCACCTCAAAATCATATTCACAAAGGAACTCCATCCATCTCCTCTACGTGGAATTCAGATTAGGCTAAGTGAAATTGTATTGCAAGCTATGATGATTAATTTTCAGCTCAAATCGATGCCCTAAATGAAAGTGTCTCCATCTCATCAAATCATGTACCACAATGGCCAACTCTAGATCATGAGTGGGATAATTCAATTCGTGATCCTTGAGTTTGCAAGATTCATAGGCAATCACTCAACCCTCCTGCATCAACACTACCCCTAAACCCTCCAAAGAAGCATCTGTACAAACCATAAAGTCCCTGGTAGGATCAAGAATAACCAATATAGGTGCATTGGTCAATCTCTCCTCAAGAGTTTGGAACAATGCCTAGAACTGCTTTGACCAAATAAATTTATTTCCTTTCCTTTGTAGGGAAGTGATGGGATGGGCTATCCTCAAAAATCCTTGAACAAAATAACATTAATAACCTGCCAACCCCATGAAACTACAAACCTCTGCCATATTTGTGGGTGCATGCCAATCCATGATAGCTTGGATCTTTCAAGGATCCACTAAAATTCCCTCACCAGAGATGACATGACCTAGATATTTGATTTTCGTTTGGAAAAACTCACATTTCAACAAATTGGCATATTTTTGGTTCTCTCTCAAACACTACAACATCTACCTCAAGTTCTCCTCATGCTCCTCCATGGTTATTGAATAGATTAGAATCTCATCTAGAAACACCAAAACAAATCTATCAAGGTAAGAACGAAATACACCATTCATTAAACTTATAAATATTGAAGGCACATGCATTAACCCGAATGACATCAATGTGAACTTGTAATGGCCATATCGAGTACGAAATGTGGTCTTATGGATATCTTCCTCAAAGATGTGTAACTAATGGTATCCTAACTTAAGCTCTATCTTTGAAAACACCCTAGCACCCTTAATATGATCAAATAGATCTTTGATCCTCGACAACAGATACGTGTTTCTCATTGTAACCTTGTTCAATTGCCAATAATCAATGCACAATCGAAGGGAACCATCCATCTTCTTGAAAAAAAACACTGGTCCTCCCCAAGGAGAGACACTAGGACCAATAAATCCTTTCACCAACTCCTCAAGTTTTAACTTGAGCTCCTTCAGCTCCTGGATGGTCATTCTGTATGGAGCTTGTGAAATGGGTTCAACTCCATGAACAAGGTCAATTTTAAAGTCGATGTCATGCTTAGGTGATATCCCTAGAATATCACTAGGAAAAATATCTGCATACTATGTCAGGATAGGGTGTCTATCAAGAGATACCTCCTCTTGACTCTCTCCTAGCTCCAAGTCATTGTCACTACAAAAAATTGACAACCCTGCCACAAACACCTCCTCAACTGCATAATTGAGATCATCCTCAAGGAGATCGACCTCTGAATCCTGACTACCTCTACCTCACTACCAGAGTCATCAATACACTATACCAACTTATGAAGACAATCTATGATTTCCCTATGAGCCTCTAACCAATCCATGCCTAATACAATATCGTAAAACCCAAGGGAAATAACATGAAGGTCAATTATGGTGCAAAGCAGTCCAATCTTCAAATTCCAACCACGAGCAAGACACTCAGTTACGACCTTAAAGCACCAAAGAATAACTCGAATTGCCACCTATTGTCTTACTTCACTGCCAACTATCTACATCGTGCTACAACTGAAGGCGATATAAAGGAATTTGAGGCACTTGAATCAAATAGAATAGAGACTCGCCTGACCTATAACTCACCTAAATTCTCAACCACTTTATCCTAGTGCTTGGCTTGGTGGTTATCAACCAGAACAAAAACTTGATGTGATCTTCCTGCATCCCCCACTGTCGGCTTTGATGTCATCAATCACTGACTGAATCTAGATGTGCCCTTTTGAGGACACTGATGAGCAATATGACCCTATTGACCACATGAGAAACACCTTGTACCTCTGCCAAAACCTCTACTAGCTGAAGGTGCACTAGACTGTTGAAAATTGCCTCTGGTAGCTATAGATTGTGAACTCTGAGCTGGCTGCTCAGGACGGTAATGTTGAGCTCTCTGCCAACTTTGATTTTTCCTAGACTAAAATCTATCATCCTATCAAGGCTATAAATTGTTATGTTTTGACTGAGAGTGCTGCTGACCACCCTTGTTGGGTGCATTGTGGCTCCTAGAAGATCCTGCTTACTAAGACTGACCACCCCGAATACTCAAATCTACTGGAGGTACACTACCGATTTGCACCCCTGTATGACCACCTAGAGCCAAGGTCAAATTCTCCTCAAGTAATTGAGATTTCTTCATAGCAACCTCCAAAGATTTTGGCTCAAATACCTGAACACCTCCACTAATACGGGCATTCAAGCCCCTAATAAAATGTTGCACTAACATAATATCATCATCACCTATACCTACATACTGCTTGAGTTCATAAAATCTCCTCTCATACCGCTCAACCGACATTTAAATCTGCCTTAGCTCATGAAACTCATCTGCATGACACTGTCGCCAATGGTCAAACAAGAACCGAGCTCTAAATCGTTCAAGAAACGTCTCCCATGACACTAAGTCTATCTCCAAATGGAGCTTCTGCTCCTCCAAACGCCACCATGTGGAAGAAAAACCTCAAAGATGCATTATAAAACACCTAGCCTTGGTATTGCTACCATATAGGTGCATGACGAAACACTTGTTCAGATCAATCAACCATCTCTTAGCCTCCAAACCACTGCTAATCCCGTCTAATGTAGGAGGATGAGCTCTCAACAAATCTCTCAAGTGCCCTGCTAAAACTACCTCATGTTTTGTAGTAGCCTCCTTTCTCCCAGGAGATCTCTCCCTCTCCCTAACTATCAACCACTCACCCTGCAGTCTCAAACCAAGATGACCCAAAATTTCCTCTAGCAATTGATGCAACTATGCGCCTTCCAACCCTGGTTGATCCGAATTCTGATCACCACCACCCTGATTATTCTGTGAACTTTGAAATTTCTCACAGTCAAATTCATGGGAAAAATGGGGAGGAGAGTCCTGACGATTGGCCCCATGACCACCAATATGACCCCTACCATGTCCTCAACCTCGACTCCTACCTCTAGGCATTATCCTACATAGACACCATGAAAGACAATTTCAGGGATTAGACGAGGTCAAGAAGGGAATTTATAAAACTTCAAATTCTACACATCTACTACACTTAATGGGCTCTTGAATATACCTAGAGCACCCAGTGTTTGAACTTGGTCTTTGATACCATGTGTAACGCCCCGCCACAAGACCCTAGAAGACAACACACAACTACACCTAAAAATGGTACAATTTTTTTTTTAAAATAGTAAATTAAACTCACCAGAGCAATGCAACACTTAAAACATATCTAAACCAAGTCCTCTAAGGTCTGTGACAACGTTAAGATAATTTCCACAAACAATTTTCTCAAATTTAAATCCATGATATCATAATTCAATCAACTGATATTAGGAATCATCTATTACATAACAAAGATAACAAATAAAAAGATCATCAATTCCGCTAACAAGGCTATAGTCAATGAGAATCCTATCATTAAATTAAAAAGAGAATGCATTTTACCATAATGATATCCATGATCAAATTTGTACAAGATCCAAGATTAAGAACACGAATCACCTCCAATATCAATAGAATAATTCAGTATCTCAAGATGATATATCTTGATTAGTGACTCCCTAAGATAATAAAACCCTAGGAAGTCACTCCCCAAGATATCAAATCTGGAGTACTTCACACTAATCAAGAGGTTCATCATATACTCTACACTAACCATTAAGTTGGCCTGAAATAGAACAAATATCACAACATGCTAATCTCAAGTAACGTTAATCAATATAACGAATTCTCCATAGAAGTCATTCAAATCTACATCAATAACTCATTCAATTACAATAGTAGAAAACTTACAATGAGTAACAAGATAATGTGATTACATCTAGAGTAGTAGTTTTTCAATGATTACCATAGTAGAGTACATCTCATAGTTACAATGAGCTACACCAAATCATAATATAATACAAGATCAAGAGTGATAATTCACACGAACTGGTACATTGCAAAGTTAAACAAACCAAAAGAATTCATCACGAACACGGATAAGAGAGAAAACCCAATGGATAACAAGGAACGTTCCACCCAACCATGTGGCACCCAAAAGCCCACCCCCAGTGCAAGGATATAGAAAACAAGTCCCACAACAAAGGATGACAATGTGACGAAATAGAACATAACAAGGCTAACGAAAGACACATAACTTATGCCACAACATCATACCAAAAGAGTACAGTAAAAAGGAACATGAAAATAACATAAGGACACACCCAAAAAGACATAACAAGATTGTAGCACAAGAGAGAGTGTCATTACATGTTTTATCATGGGTTGCCCTGACAGTCCATTACTTGATGCCGACCCCCATCTATGGTTGTCCTGATGACCATACCTACAACATTGAACCCATAGGGTTACACATGCGGGACCAAATATCCTTTCATGGTGATAAGGATATTGGTCTTGCCGACCATGCCTTCTCTTTCTGTCCTTAGCCTGAATGAGCACTAACGATACAAAAGAGGCATTTAGTTATCTTATTAAATGATTCTCTACCCAACCCCTAAAAGTTGATTATGTTTTCACTTGTTTAGAAAACCCTCATGTGGGTTGTCCTTGATGCCACTTTGTGCACCGGCCCCCACTGAGAGCCACTCTCGCCATCTACAACACAAAATCAACAACACAAAAGGGTGACTCACAAGACACAAATCATAAATACATGATCATACCCTAAGGCAAGTCATGAATCATCCCACACAAGTGTTATCTATGGACAAGGAAATGATGCTAGAATACTCTTCCCACCAACATGCAATACAAATCCATTCTCTAAAACCTAGATGCAAGACAATCATTAAATCAATATCAACAATTTACACAAGATCAAGGCCCTAACAACAAAACACAACCAACACCTTGCTTAATCTCAAACAATGACCCTTTAGATGCATGCTAAGCAATTGCGAATAAAAAAATAAGGTATTCATGACTTAATAACTATGTAAGTAAATTCTCTTACTCGTTTAACTTAATTTTCTTTTACTAACCTACTCAATTATATTTTAAACAAAACACAATCATTTCAATGATAAGGACTACAAAAGTATCTTAGCATCCTATTACTATAGTACCATTTACCTTTTAACCAAAAGATCATACCACTTTAATAACATTGTATCTTATAATTGTTTTATCTTATCATATCCCATTATCACATTATATATATATAAACAAAAGAAACATAAAACATAATTAAAGAACATAGGAATAAATACCATTACAACTATCAAAATATATATATATATATATATATATATATATATATATTACATATCGATTTGAATCTAATTCGTGTATCTAAATATAAAAAGCTAACCTATTTACATCTACTCATATATATATATATATATATATATTTATGTATCTCTTGATGAATGCAATTAAGTTGCAGTATGATACTCATTAACATATAGTCCGAATTGCATGACCTACACACTAGATAACACAACCTCTTTACTCCTATGGGTTTCCCATAGTAAAAGAATTGACAACCATGCAACTAGACTGTTGATGAAATAAAAAGAATTACATTGACCAAATCGAACTTCAATATTTCATTATGAACAAGCATGCATGAGAAAACATATTGAAAAGTGCCTAACAACAAGATGAATAAACCATGACTCAACAAAGAACTTTACTGAGCACACCACGATTAACTACATGCAACCAAAGAAAATCGAATGCCCAATTAAAAGCATCAGGAGTAAATAGCTTAAATAGTGTCGATCCTTCAAAAACAACATGGAATGACATAATACCAAACATCATTGATGCATTAAATGAAACACACATAGCAAAAAGATGAATGAGATAGCCAATAAACTGGATATCCTACCTTGGTTGTTGCAACAAGATGAAAGCGGCCAGGCTTAGCCGGCACACTCTAACCATTTGACTGCTTAGGTGGCTGGACTACATGGGACCCTTTATTCTGTACCTTTCCTGTTTTTGTAGACCAATTTTGCATTTGTTGTTGTTGTTCCCGTTTCCGTTTCCATCCCCGTCCACCGTTTGTATGGATTTCATCTGCTGTTTCGACTATTAATCCTATCGGAGGAGCTATAAGATCTGCAGAATCGGCCATTGAATCTCAAAAATCCTAGGCGAGCATGGTTCTCATAATATAGATAAGCAAGATTCGTTGGTTTGATGTGCAGAATCTTTGTCATGCAGAAGCAAATACATCAATGTTTTTCTGGTGTGTGAAAAAATCCTGGTTTGATGCAAAAAAATTTAATCCCACATGCGTTGGGTGCTATGAAACAAAGGGAAAAGGAGACTATAAGTGTAGGCTTAGAGGCCGAATGTAACGATTTACCAATTTACCAAAAAAATAAAATGTAATTCTAATTTTTAAATTTAAATTAAGTGATTTAAGATATTTTTATATCAGTTGGGTTTATTTCTATTCCTATTAGATTGTAAAGGTAAGTCAAAATATTTGTGAAAAATAGTGATAGATTTATTTTATATAATTTTGAGGTTAAAATAATGTATTTTTAATCATTTTTTATTTTTATTTTGTGGTTAATTATATTTAGAAAAGAATTATTTTATTTTATGCATTTGAAAAAAAAAAATTATATTATTTTTTTTAAGTTATTTGTTTTATTTAAAAATATAATCTTATTTTAAAATAATTTAATATTTTTATTTTATCTACATTGATTATAATATTGGCACTTGTATTTAAAAGGAGGTTCAAGGATTACCTCATAGAAAACAATTAAATTATATGTATGTTAATGTATGTTAATATTCTAGTATGTGGATGGATTAAACAATAAATAATAAATGTCAAATAGTGGAATAAAATAAATATAGACAAATCTAGATTTTTTCTTAAAACATAAAACAATAAAAAATAAAAAATAAAAGTAAAGTTGACATCAAATTGACAACTCCAAATAGAAATAGAATGTTTCAATCCAGTTGTCAAATCAATATTATTCTAGTATGTGGATGGATTAAACAATTAATAATAAATGTCAAATAATGGAATAAAATAAATTTAGACAAATCTAGATTTTTTCTTAAAACATACAACAATTTATAAATTATATATAAAAAATGTTGACATCAAATTGATAAAAACATTGCAAATAGAAATAGAATGTTCCAATTCAGTTGTCAAATCAATATTTATCTAGCTTTTGTGTGATAAGTGAGATTTTGGAGGCTTTTACCATTAAATGACAACTACATAGTTGAAACTTGTTTTTGGATGACTAACAATGGTTTGCGACTTGTTTTAGGTTCAAATCTCACACTATATGTAGCCTATCGCCTAATAAATTTAACAATTTTATGATTGATAATTTTTAGAAAATATATTTCTCATCTAATTAAATACTTAATTTTGAAATATAATATATATATATAAAGTAGTGGTTAAGAATTTTATAATTTTAATAAATATAAAGTATTTACTAACAAAGTAAATTTGAGAACCGTATAATTGATAATTTAGAAAAAAAAATATCTTAAGTATTTCTATCTAAATAAAGAATTTTTCTTATTTACATTTTTTTAATTTTATTTAAATTTTAATAAATGTCATAAATTAATATTCTACCAATTATCATTTAATTATTAGTCAATATTTTGTAAAAAATTATTTACACATTTAATCTTTCTTGATATATTATTAAAATGTATTGTAATTTAATTGATATATTTGATTCAAATTTTATAAATTAAGACTATGATTGAAGATAGTCCATCTACGGGGTTGGGCCCTAGCTCGGTTGGCTAAATCTTTCCTATTTCAAGAGGTTGGTCACGAGGTCTAGTCTCCCCACCTTCCGTGGTACTGGAGGGCGTGTCGCGCCAGCGCCACCGGTCATGTTAAAAATTTTACCAGGCGCACTGCAGTTTATAGGGGGTCGTGCTACCCGATTCCTGCAGTCTAATAAAAATTAAAAAAAAAAAAAAAGATAGTCCATCTACATGAATTGTTTAAACACACTTAGGCTATATATGTGGTCATATCCATTATAATAAATTTTGAGCAACATTTTTGACAATAATTTGAAAGGGAAAATAATATAGAAGAAAGTAAGGGTGCACATTAAATAAGAGATAATAAAAAGGTATGTGCAGGTTTGAGAGCTTAGGAATTCAATAAGTAATATAGCTACCCAAGTTAGGATAATCACAAAATAAATGAAAGAGAAAGAGAAAGAGAAGGCTACATGATAGAGGAGACAATACTAAGACATGGACAAAAATAATAATAGCACATGGAAATAAAGGAAAAGATCATAAAAGGGGAGTTATTTCTTTGTCCAATAATAGAGTCAGCATAAGGGTGTTGGATATTTCCAATTTTTGTGTCGGAGAAAAATAATTAGCAAGAAGAGGAGACTTCAAATATAGGATTCTATTCTCTCCAATGTTATTATATTTAATATTCATGCATTTGAAGAGATAATATATATAACATTGGAATTAAGAGGAAATATTAACGATCGGAAGGTGTGATAGATAGGAATAAGGAAATATTTTTGTGGTGAATTAGAGAAATTAGTAAGACAAGGAGGAGAGAAGTAAGGAACTTCATCAATAGGAATTATTTCCTTTCTATGAAAGTGTATATTTGGGATAAACAAGGTCAAATGCAAGATAAAATAGGTTAGGTCATAAATCCATTCCCATGTTTGATTACCAATAGTATGACGAATTAGTATAGATTTTATTAGTATTTTAATGAAGAAATATGCATTTCAATGTATCAAAACTCTTTGCACTTTGTTATTTTCATGTGATATGTTTTATTGTGCTTGTATCCTCAAGTGGATATGGTTGATAGAAAATAGGCCTTATACTCCCTACATTAGGCCCTCGAAACATTTAAGTCTATGGCCTCTACAGGAAGATCTCCCTCCCCACATATTTGACATCTCCATTAACAAGGGAGTGAAGAAAGTAAAAGGAGAACACATTTCATTTAGAGGATTTGTAAGGGTAATCTTAAATCCCCTTTATGCTAGACATTATAGGAAAGAAAAATAGAAAAACCTAGACCCCTATGGTTAACCTACTCTTGACAACATTCAAGCCCCCAAAGTCTTCCAAACCCTACAACATTTAAAATTTCAGCTTCAACAAAATAACAACACAATAACTATCCATCCTCTATCTAACCTATTTAGCCCTAAGTGTGTTTGCAATTTTAAATTCAATTAAGTTCTTCCTAAGTGAGTACTTCTAATGCTAGAGGTAGTTGAGTTGTGTGTGAAGAAATTATACCTTTGTGATCCATGTTTTCTCTTTGTGGGAATCATATTTCTATTGGTGGTCCTCTTGTGAGTGTGTTTATATTGAGAATAATTCTTATATCTCATGTTGTGAATGTAGGTGCTTTAATGCTCATGTGCATCTCTATGGTTGATTGGTGTGGTCTTGTAGCGGCTTTGTTAGTGGTTTTAATTGTGTGTTTCCTTTTTGTTTGGTTATGGTTTGATGCTTTATCATACCATGGTTCAAGTAATCTCTATGTATTATTCATGATTGATTTAGAATTCAAAATCATGCTAAGGAAAAGACCAAAGATAAACATTAGAGGAGCATGAAAAATGGAATGACTGAGGCAACTTTGTGAAAGTAAGAAATTGAACACCATAGATGAAGACACCATATTTTTTAATTGAATGAAATCACGAAGCATCCATTCAAGGCATGAAAGAGAATAATTTGGAGAAACAAAGGAAAAAAATGCAAAGTATTTGTACAATAATAAAATTGAATCTTAGATTTGAAAGTTACTTTGTAGCTTGGTCCTTTGTTGATGTAAGTCTTCAAACCTCACTTACCTCCATATTTCGTACTTCTTTTGATTTTTGGTCATGCTTAGAAGTATGGTAGAACTTATTTCAAGATTATTCCTTGATTATCGTTGATAAAACTCAAGCACACAAAAAAGAATAAGGTGGCACAAACATGCCAAACAAAGTATGTGAATGCAAAATATGACGTGCTAGTGGACTAGTAGAATAGTGTAGTATAAAGAATTGACTTTTGAATATTTTTCAAATTAGATTTTATCTTTTGTGATCGATTGGTAGATAGACTCATGCCATAGGGAATTTCCATAAACACATGTACATGGTCATTAATTTGAAATATATGACATGAGATCCATTGTGATAATGAATATTTTGTGAAAGGTTTGACTTTTGGGCACAAAAATGGTGAATTTAAGTTTGGCATTAATGTCCCTCAAAACAATCTAGTCTAAGGTGGCTAATTTTTTTTCAATTATGCAATGGAAAATATTGAGGTGGTTTGTAATGGTAGATTACCAATGGGTGTTGTGCACTAAATGGGTCATTAAGTATTTATGATGTATGCCAAAAAAAGTATGGAAAAATGTGTAAATTTTAAAGTATGCACTTTTATCCCTTCAATTATAAAGAATATTATAGTTTGACTTGCAAAACTTGTGTGATTTGTAAATTGAATACTTTAGTAATGTACATTATTTAATTTATTTTAATAATTTAACCATGCATGAATTTGATGAAGAATGTTAATTAAAGAAGTATATATTCATAACTTTGAGTGTATTGAAAATATTATAGAAAACTTAAGAGATCACACAAACAATATTTATATTAAGAAGCTATGTTAAAAAAGACAAAAAACTGAACTTATACAAAGAGGACATAGAAATACATGTTCAATAAATATATAAATGCATGATGAAAGAATAAACCTTATGGCTTATAATCATATTTTAAAATTGTTGCATTTTATTTTTGAACAAGAGAATAGACTCATTTATAAACAATCATATAGATTTACACTTAAGAAACTTTTTTCATTTTTTTTTTTAAATTTCTCTTTCATATACATTGTTATATTGTTCTACTTTGCCTTTTTTTAACCAATTATTTCTTAAAAAACTCCAAATTGATGGAGTCTCACTATTTTTTGTTATGTAAGTCAAGTAATGCTATTAATTTAACGACCTTCTAAATCCTCCTAGAATAATTCTAAATTAGTGTGTGTGCTATTTGAAATGAATGTAAATGTTTCTTTTTATACCAAAACATAATAAATTACATAAACCTCACATACACACGACTTAAGATGAGAAAGACAAAAGGGGTCAATAGGCCAATTTGAATTTAGACAAGTTGAGTTTATAGTTATGAGGATGACCCCATGATTGTAGACTTGACTTTGCATAAAATAGATGGAATAGATCATATTATGATAAACATAGAGTTTAAGAATCAATGCATATATTATTATGGATAATTAGTTGGATAAATCAAGTGTATGGAGACATAAAGTGTAGATAAATAAAAGATCTTATGTAGATAATGATGAGGTAAAATCTATGTAAATGTGTTTGATTTTATAATTAAAATATGACATTTGTCGTAATACATATTTACCAAGACATTTAAAAATAAACATAAAATAAATAAATACATATTTACCAAGACATTTAAAAATAAACATAAAATAAATAAATAAATAATTATCATAATACATTTTTCACCCTTATAATTATTTAAAGATAAATGAATCATTTTTCATCCTTATTGTTAAGGAATTAAATGTATGAACTAATTAAAAATAACGATTTTTCATCTTACAATTATATATTAAAAAAAAAAAAAAAAAACTAATTAAATACAACGATTTTTCATATTACAATTTTATTTATATAAAAAAATAAAAATAAAACTGTTGAAATAATTAAAAATAAAAATAAAATAAAATTATATATATATATATATATTTAAATTAATTAAAAATAAAGGCAAAGTAAAATTTGAAATTATTGAAATAATTAAAAATAAAACAAAAAATTTCAAAAGATTTAAGTTAGTTAATTAAAATTTGAATTTTAGAGTTACATCTATCAAACTGGGAGCTTACAAACATCTCTTTAGTTTTTTTGAAGTTATAATTATTATCTTACCCCTCTACATATAATTAGTTTGTGCCTTATTTTTTCTCAGTGAAGCATATGGGATTAAGAACCCTTTCAGTCGAACCATATTTTCTCCTTCACGCACCAGGCCAACATTGAGGAGCTCGCTTCTGCATTTCATAGATACTGCAGAGGATGCTGAAATTCGCTTCTATATGTTCTTTAAACCATGCCCGCTTCCATAGTTGTGGAAGAAATTTCGAGACCTACTGACCGATTCTGCAACACTTATAGTTCCCACGGTAGTGTGATGGTGTAAACGGAAAATAAAATCCAAACAAAAATGAGAACGGAAACAACAAATGGAAAAACAGTCTATGAAAACGGAAAGGTACAGAATAAGAGGGGCCCACATGAACCGGCCACCTAAATGGTCAACGCTTAGAGTGTGCCGGTTAAACCGTCCGGATGAGGGCGGAAGGATAGAAGACTAAGTCAATAGGAAAACTACACATTAAAGGCGACAATACTACAAATGCACGACTAGTAACATAGTCGCGAGCCCTAGGAATAAAAACAAATGGAAGCATAGAAAAACCACGAATATGGAGGAATAAAAATTCCTGGCAACAACCCGACCAAGTTGTTGTTTTAAAAAGAGAACAAAGAGAATCATGGAGGCCGAAATCAATTTTCTTTAAAAACATAGGCTCCATTGAAGCTATCAAACTGGCTTGTAGTGAAAATGTCACAACTTGTTGAGTGAATTCCATTTTGAACAATTGCAATAAATCGGAATTCGACTGCAATACCACCAATATTAAACATAATTTACAGAAATAAGAGTTTGAATCAAATTAACTCCAAAATCACCGAGGGAGAGAAGGACTGTTTGAACACCAAGGTATGTAATATCATGCGGCATGCCAAACTGATTTGCAAGATTTAACATTAAACTTCAACGGAAGAAGAGATAAAGCATACAGAGAATCAACGACTAGGGGGAATGATCAACATCAAGTCTCTAGCCATTTCGATGGCTAAAGTGTTGAAATTGATAGGGAAGAATTTCCTTGAACATACAGATACGAAGTCAACCAAGAAAATAAAGGAATTGTATTGACAGAGACACTACCAACTCAGGAGCTAAACCCTAGCCCTTATTTCATATGCAAAAGAGAAGAGATATGACAATAATTTCCAGTCAAGTTCAGATAATTAAAGAACCAGATAATGCAATTGGCAAAAAAATAAGGTATACTCGACATGGAGGAAGAATGCTATCTTACATCACCTAATTGCCATGAAATGATACAGATAACATTTTCTCTTTATAATTTTAGAACAACAAAATAATTGAGAGAAAGCATGGTACCTGGAATACTCGAGTCACAGAGCTTCAAATTGTCGGTTCCGAAGTCTAGGTACAGATTTAGCTTCTCCCTAAGAACCTCAAATTCCTGGCAAACTTTCCTCCAATGCAAGCTTCCTAAAATTTCTATAGCCTCCAATCTCCAATCTATAGTATTCAATTTTCAAGAAACTGAAAAACAGAGAGCCCCATTTAGAATGCAAGATAAGTTTTGCTTTTTTTCCTCCCCAAAAATAGTCCAATTCCCAGATCACTAACACTAAATAATTATTGTCTTTTTACTTTTTCTTTCGTAACTGATTCTCCATTTTATTTTATTTTTTTCATTTTTGTTTTCAAATATTATCTTCTTGATTTTATATGGTATAATTTCCACATTTTAAAGTTTGAGAATAAAACACAATCTAATCAGCAAATATTTAAATTTAACAATTAATCTTTTATTTAATATTGCATGCATCTTAAGTTATTTAATGTTTATTTTATTAGTTTACTTCCTTAAAATATAGTTTTAACTTCTTCAAATTGTGCATAAGTTAATAGCAATTTATTTACCACGACTTCAATTTATATTCATTATCTATTTAAATTATCCAATATCTTATCGAACACAATCACTGAAATAAAGCTAAATCTATCAAGACATCAAACAGATGAATACACCAAAGACAAGATACCCAAATACCTGCACATCGAACGAAACGGGAGAGAAACAACAGAAACAATGGCAAAACAACACAGACGGACCACATGAATGGGACATGACAAATGGCCACACAGACCATTGTCAAGGATGATGGAATGACATGGGAAATCCGATGCTATCTTCAGAACAACAACTTCCATTGGGTATGAGGCACATTCTAACTTGACAATTCAGGTGGAGTCGATGCCTAGTACCTGCAACCTACAACAAAACCACGATCGAACATGTGCATGTAGAAACTAGTCATTCACACCGTGAAGGGAAAGTCGTATTGTCAGAGGGCACTCGCGAGCGAGTGATGCGACCCTGCTCCCCTTCACCCATACATCGACAAATAATAACTGATGACAAATCTTGTTAGAAAAAATGTCACATACATACACATGACATATGATATAAGAAAATAATTAAATAAAATAAACCTGATCTCGTCATAGCATCAAATAAAATAATGTCATCATAACCAAACATCAAGGAGTCATAATCAACTAAATAATATCAACAGTGTCATCCAAAAAAGATAATAAAGCCTAAGTGTATACAAGGATTGTCCCAAAACAAAAAATTGAGGGGCACTACACTAATAATCAATTAAATATTAATTAATTATTAGCTAATGCATGATTATTTCTCTGTCATCAACAAGTTCTAAGATATTTTATGCTTGGATATCTAGATACTCATTTTTTTGTTTCATATAATTTTATAAAAAATATTCATCTTTAAATCTTCTATCATTAGACAAAAATAGGAATTTGCCTCTTTTTTATAGGTTGTAACCTACATGATCATAGTCATCTACACAACAATACAAAATACTGTGAATTCACCAAGAGAATATATAAAGTATCTCCTCTTGTTCTAGAATACTTCAACAATTTTCACCTCTCCAAATATGCTTAAGAACCTAAATGAACAAGACTAACCAAAAATTATTATAAACCTCATCAAAACTATTCACATAACCAAACAATATTTTATGCCATAAAAAACCATTTTTTACCGAAAAAACATACTAGAGATTAGGAGCCTACATGCAATCAAGGAAAAGGTATTAATAAGACTACAACATTACACATATTGCATACTCAAGGAAACAAACAAACATTAATAAGAAAAAAGTCAACAAAAAGCTTCTTAAGTAGAAGAAGCCACTTGAATCAAGTTTATTTTGGTTCCAAACTAAATGGTCATATCACTTTAGGATAGAATATTGATTGTCATTAGATTCTATTTATGGTCAAGACAAATAAAAACCTTTTTTATCATTTCAATAACGATATAAGTTTTTGGAATAATATCAACCTTTATGTTTAACACCATTTTGTGACTTTACACTGTGGGACGAGATGTCACCATCATCTGATCCCATCCCATATGATGTATGTGAATGTGACAAAATATACTAATATACACATTTAAAACTACTTCCAATAAAACTTAATTACACCCATGACAAATTTATATTATCCAAACAAAATATTAATTTGATAAACGAGGGTTACTTTAAGCATGAGTTATATTTACTTTAACCATATAAAATATTACAACAAAATTATATAGAAAAATAATTCATAGATTATTACAACTAATTGAAATCAAATTAATTTTATAGATTACATTACAAAAAATAAATATCAAAATATGGATTTTCGTTCACTAGTTCTACTTTTGTTGCCTATCTATAAATTTGTTTAAGAATAATAATATAAATAGATATAATTGAACTCTTGCTAACCAATAAAATATATTATTTTACTTTAGCAATCTAAAATTTATATTTTTTATTATATATAGAGGAAACAACAACTAGAGTTTAGATCAGAGTAACAGTGTATTAGAGTTGTATGCGCTCAGTTATAACTTTACATGTTATAACATTTCTATAAATGGTTGTACCACTGTATTAATGTATCATTGTATCACTATATTATTGTATACCTGTATCACTGTATCACTGAGTTACTATAGCACTATAGTAGGATTGTATATCACCATTTACATCTTTACATGTTATACTAATGATGTACATGAATACACAAAAATATACAAAAACCATTATAGTGGCTTCTCCAAACTATCATACAAAAAGATACATTATGACCCACTATATTATTCTAGATACAAATCACCTTTTTCTATTACGCAACCTGTGACCACTATCTCCCGAATCATATTCCAAATGCAGTAGGGTTTTGGCTACTTCTTGCTTGGTATCATTGGGTACTTCTTCCATGGTTTTTCCATCCTGCATCTCCTCTTATATCCTAGTCTTTGGCATCTCTTTGAGGACATTTCGAAAAGCTTGAAGAGAATTGAGGAATACATTAACCCCAGGGTGACCCTCCTTCTAATTGTGGACATATCTAGCTTCAAGGACACCAATATTGATTTCCTTGTTCTCTAGGAATCTCCAGAATTTATCCTTTGAAAGTTCCACTATGATAAACCTACAAGGAAACATTGTAAAGCATGAGTCTCTTACAAGACTTGGTAAGAATCCTCCTATGCCCTTAAAACCTATCTTCGTTCCTTGCTTTTCATATGTTCCAAAGGATCTCAGTAGAGAGGCAATGCCAAAACAAAGCAGTATCTTTTTTCATTTTACTTCCATAATAAAAAAAAAAATTATTTAGGATAGGTTCACCATTATTTCCCTAGATATTCTATTCATTACAAAATAAATTCTAGATTTCTTTACAAATATGCAATCAAAGAAAATGTGATTAATTGTTTTAGGTACTCTATAAATATTACAAATGTTAGCATCATTATGATTGATTTTAAAAGCCAGTTTCTAAAGGATGAGTAGTCATCTAAAGCAAGCTTTCTTAGCCTCCACTTCTTTACACCAGTTACTCTGAAAGATTTTTTTTCCATTGATTTTCATTCAAGTTTATTCCCCAAAATTTATTAGTATGTTTTGTTATATCGATTCTTTATGTCAGCATGTTATAAATTGTCTTTGCATTTCATTTTATTATGTTATTTTCATCCCTCGATTGGAATTATTTGAACTATAGATTCTCAAACTTGGTCTCTACAGGAAACTGAAGGTGATTATAGGCTTCCCTTAAGATAGTATATGTCCTTTTGTTACTTTGTGGGATATTAAACTCAAAGCATAATTCATTCCAATCCTTGAGTCTTCCATCTTTTAGGACCTCACTGAAGAATTTAATTCCTTTTTGTGCCCATCTATTGGATGAGCAGCTTTGGATTAGTGCTAGGGGCCTTTCCTTGTGCTTTAAGTTCTACCATTCTAACCTATTGGTCAAGATGGTCCTTCTATCGTTCAGGGTGAATTGAAAATTGGTAAAAATTTTCTTCACTACCTCCCATGCCTTCCAAATGATCCTGAATACATTAGAGCTTGCAGGTTTCATAGGAATCTTGCTACTAAGGATATCACTGAAAGGAAAAATCTTCCATGATTTTGCATGTTTGGGGATAAAATTTAGGATATTCTGTCGGATGAGAACCTTCCAAGGTTCTCCACCATCTAAGGCACCAACCACCCATTTTACTGCTAGGGAAACCCCTTGCAATTTGATGTCTTTCAGACCTTGCCCTCCCCTTGATTTAGAAACAATGCACCACTCCCATTTCATAGAGTGTTTTTCGTTCTTCCCTTCCCATCTAACCATAAGAATTGCCTTGTCCTTTTTTGCATATCATTGATCTGGTAGGAGCTAAAGAACCAAATAGAGGCTAAGTAGATGTTGTAAGAAGAGAGTATTTTTTGGCGAACTTGAAGCCCGCGAGCCAAGGAGAGGTACTTCTTATTCCATTTAGCAATTTTCTTTCAATCTTGTCCCTTATCTATAGCCACATCTCTTTCAGATTAGGTTCAACTATAGAAGGGATGCCCAAATACCTTACCATCTTTTGAGGACCCCCCCTATTGCAAGCCAAATTTGCTTACCCAATCATGTGGAACTTCCTTCCACCCCAACATGTAGGATTTGGTAGGGGAAATATTTTCTCCAAGAGCCTAGTAGAAGATATTCAATTTTCCCATGAGATTTACCATATTTACTTGCTCAAGTGCCAAAAAGATTGAGGTGTCATCTGCAAATTATAGATTGATAATTTTATTCTTGTCACGCAAGCTAATACCTTTGACTCTTGGGGACAAGGATTCATCTCTCAGTACATAGTGTAATGCATCAGCTACTATAACAAAGAGAGTAGGGGCAAGGGGACATCCTTGATGAATTGACCTCTCAAGAGAGATCATATCAGTAAGGACACCATTCAAATCAACCTGGGTCATGGAATATTGAAAGATAATTTTTACCATGTGGTATAAGGATTGGGGAAACCTAAAACCCTCCAAAGTCAACATCACAAAGGCCTATTCAATTCTATCATATGCTTTTTCAAAATCCAGGAGCATCATTGCAACATTTTGTTTTGTCTGTCTTGCCCATTCCATGGCCTCCCAACTAGTGATTAGGTTTTCCAAGATGTACCTTCCTTTAATGAACCTTGTCTGGGTTGAACTTATAATAGAGGGCAACACATTTTCCACCCTCTTCTAGTAGCTTAGCCAATATATTATAGGATAGATTAAGAAGGGTGATAGGATTCCAATTTTTTACTAGTCTCCTATCACCCTCTTTTGGGATCAATTTGATGATTCCTTTGTTTATTTTTTTTCCCAAGGAGCCTTTGCCAAGGGTCTCATTATAGTCTACTAAGAGATCATTCTCAATCCAATCTAGAAAATACTTGCACAACTCAACTAGGAGGCCACCATCTATAGGTGATTTTTCATCTTTCAATGAGAAAATATTTTTTCATTATTTCCTCCTTAGTGATTACTTTTCCTAGTTCAGCTGCCTCATCCTCCTTGATCTTCCTACGAATGATCTACTTTATGAACTCTTTGGATTTAATATTGGTTAGTCAAGGGGGAACCCTCAGCCCAAATCTGGTCTATGTGCTCCCTTGCTTGCTTTTCCTTAATGAACTTGAGGAAGAATTTTGAACCCTTGTCACTATTTTCTAACCAATTCATTTTTTCTCTTATCCTTAATCCTTTGGTTTTTAAAGTTGCAATCTCCTTAGGCTATTTCTAGCTAGGATAAGCTTATTGGTTAGGTTACCATCAATTGGGCATGCTTGGAGGTTAGTTTCAGCCTGAAGTATTTCATTATGTAGGAGAGTCTCATGCCTTCTACTATCTTTAGCTCTTTTCTTACCAATGGTTTGAAATAAAACTCTCCAACCCTTTACATTTAGCTCCCATCTTTCTATAGGAGATAGGTTTCGATACAAAAATCTATTGATTAGTTTGAGAGATTCAATAGCATTTTTGAAATCCATGTCTTTAAGCAAGCTAGTGTTAAGACAAAATCCTTTACTTTTACCATCTAGTTTTTCCAAATTCCTCTTGAGGAAGAAGCTTGCTCTTATGGGATGATGATCTGAAAGGGAGTATGGGGTCACCTCAACCTTACAACCCTCCTTCATAGGAATTACTGAGAAGAAGGCACTATTGATGTAAAATCTATCCAATCTGCAGTATATTCATCTCCCACCTTTTATGCATTACACTAGGTGTACCAGATATCTTTGTAATCCTTCTTTTTTACTTCAATAGGATCTTCAATTTTTAGTTTAGACTTCATTCTAGACCAATATGATCTCTCATTTCCTTTCCAGTCCTGATCAAACTCACCCCATTTGTCTTCCCCTCTTTCTACAACATTGAAATCTGCCCCTATGATCCAGGGAATATCCTATAAACTGTATAACCAATTCCACAGTTGAATCCTCTCATTATAATAATTGGGGACATACACAAAGAATATGCCAAAATAAGTTTCCTTTTTCTTTATGATGGCCCAAACTGCTCAATTGCAAGGGTAGGCCCCACTATCTTCTATAGAACATGCCCATTCTAGAGCCATTAAAATAGTTTCCCCCTCTTTTCCCTTTTCATGCCAAGTCAAAAATTGGGAAGCTTCTTTCCAAATCACTTTTAGGTTGGTTTCGAAGGTGAAGCCAATAGCTTTCAATTCTTGGAGGAGAACGAAGTCTTTCCCCTTTTTTTGGGCTAGGAATCTTCTCACAACATGTTTTCTATTTGGGGACTCTAGTCCCCTCACATTCCAGGAGATGTAATTGAGGTTCATTAGTTTGGATTTTTAGGGAGGAAAATTTTTCACTCTTAAAGTTATCAAAACATTTAGGTAGCTTGTTTTCTGATTCAATCCTTTTAGCAGTGGGTACTAGAATTATCCCACTATGTTTTTTCCTCTTTTCCTTTGTTAGTAATTCCAGATCCTTCTCTAAATTTGGCCTATTATTTCCAATTACCTTCTTTTTTCCTATACTTGCAGGTCTTTTTTAATAATATTTCCATGGGGGGTCTCTTCCCCCTCAGTGGTATCCTTAGTAGATAGTTTACCTACTTCATTTGTAGACACCATTGTAGATGAGGAGGCTAGACCATCGAAGGTTGTCACTTCATCAAAAATTCTAAGAGGAACCACATCTTGCTAGAAGATCTCAATTTTCTCCAACTTTCTCACCACCATTTACCAAAGATACAGCGATGGGAGTAGTGAGGGCCAAAGGATCCCCATCAGTTCTACTAGACTGAATTAGCTTTGATTCCTTGCCTGGGGTTTGAGTGTTTGGTTGATGTCCTTCAAAATCATTCACTATTCTCTTAACATATGAGGGTTCATTCATTTTATTTACCCAGTTTACGAATACTTCATTGTTGTCTTTTGATTGGCTAACTTCTTCTTCAAAACATTTTTCATTAAAGGTATGCATCTCTTTTATTCTTTTCTCTTTATTTTCTTTCGGTCTAGTATTATGTTTTAGTTTTTGTAGTGCCAATTGTTGGGCATTCAATTTGATATTATTTGTGGTTCCATTTTTTGTGTTAAGGCAAGGAGTATCTCTGACCATAGTGTTATTGTTTTCTATTCTCACTTCTCCCTCCTAGGATCTGCCCGGGTGGGTTTCAATAATTTTGTGTTTTAGTGATGCCAATTGATTGACAATCAGAGTTGAGTTAGTGTTTGTTTCCTTAGCCTATTGTCCATCATTTTCCATATGTTTAGGGATCATTGGAGGGGATTCCATTCTCAATTCCTCTAGAGTAGGACCCCATCCAATTGTTTCTCCCATGTCATTCCTTTTTGTTTTTGTTTCCACAAAATTGTTCAAGGGTGGGGCACTAGTATTTTTTAGAGTAATAGGTTGTTTACTTAATTAATTTAATCATGTTGATTAATTAATTAAGTCACCTAAATTTATCTCACTTAAGCTAAACTTAGGAATCTTTATTTTGTATTATTAAATTAGTCATGTCATCTCATTCATTATGATCTTGACACTTGTCACATGCTAATTTAATCTTTATCATAGGGTTTTCACTTTAGGTTTTGATCTCCTTTCTTAAGCATTGGTCTCTTTGTAATTATTAACAATTATCGTTTATGCATTTTTGCTTCATGGTATTAGAGCTCCAGATCTGCAAGCTTCTTGTTCCTTTTTTTGTGAGATTTGCCTTGAAGCAGCTCTCCAGTGCATCTAGGGTCAAATCTTACCTCTCCATTGAATCTAGAGCCGCAGGAATAGTCAAGATTGACCTTTGTTTTGTCAAATTTGGCTTTCTTTTGTTAGATCTGTGAGGGTTTGAAGATTTGGTGTTTTTTCTAGATCTAGGGGGTGCCTGATTTTTCAAGGAATTTTGAGCCCAAACGAACCTCACCATTGCATCCGTAGCAGCAAAAAACCCTAAGATTGACTACCAAATCAACAAATTTTGCGTCGAGAGCCTTTGAGGCAAAAACATTTTGTCAGGGAAGCCGTACGACCTCCTTAACAAGTAGTTCGGGGTAAATTTTTCAAAAAAAAAAATCATTTTTTTCCTACAATCAAAATAAAAATTAAAACAATCATATTAATTTTTTTTTTTCGAAAAGCCTTCAAAAGGCCACATGCTTTTTTAATATAAGTTTTGTATTTTAAAAAAATAATTTTTTTAAAAAAGGTATCAAGGGTACCTTCCACCCCTGCGGGTGGTAGGCCCCTCGGCCCCCGCACCCTGCATGGGTACCACAATACCACCAGTGGGGGTACCAAGGTACCAATGACAACATCGCCTTGGGCCCCATGCAGGTGTCACGAGCGGGCCAGGCTGCCCTTTTTTAACAAAAAAAATCTTTTAAAAAAATACATGTAAATTTTTATTTTAATTTTAATTTTAAATTAGCTAAAATGTGAAAATTCGGTGATGACCAAATGGCCTTCAAATTTGGCCCTCTGCTTTGCTGCAACGGTCGTTTGGACGTCATAGTTAATATAGTGACTATTTAATCTACCCTCTGGGAGCTGTTTTCTTCTAAAGGCCATAACTTTTGCCCACGTTGTCAAAATCGGGCAAATGAGATATCATCAGAAAGAGGACTCAAAGTAATTTCCATCGGTGTAGGTATTTTTTGGATATTTTTTCTTAGGTCCCTATTATTTCTAGCCAAAGTCAAATCTTATTTTTCGGAGTTGCCTTGAGTTTTTTTGGCATAACTTTTGCATATGATGTCAAAAATGGGCAAACGAGATATCATCGCAAAGCTGGTTCTGAGATCTTCATAGTGGTGTAGGTGGTTTTCAATTTTTTTTATTATTTTTTTCCATAAATCCTTCTTCTCATATGTATTCCTTGTTGGACTTTATGGGCTCACATTGCATGTACTTATTATCTGCAAACACACTAACATAAAGTGTCTTAGATTTGTATGTGTAGTATTTGGATTCTTGCACATCACTTTGTGCCTTTTTGTACTCACACTATGATATAAATTTCTATGGGGGTTGATGTTTTCCCTTTTTTGCCTTCATACCTTTCTCATGCATGTGTGACTTTTGTTTTCACACCCTTTATATCTGCTTGTACTTTCATGTCTACACATTTATATGTTCTTGGTTCTTCTTCATGAACTACATTATGGTATTTAGTTTCAGTGTACCTATCATACCTCTCCCTTGTCAGCATTATGTGGGGTTTCTACTATTGGTGCTAATACTTCATTGGTTTCACGTTGGAGTGAGCTATGTATAAAGTATTTGTTTCTATGTACTAGGTGGATGCAACGATTAGTACCATGCATTTCAGTGAGATGGAGCACTTACCATATGAACACTCTTGCATTCCTATTTCTGGAGGAAACCTTTCATTTTCACTTGATCAACTCTTTAGACTATTGGTACTTGTGTCATCTGTATCTTCGAGTTCATGGTGTTTTACCTTGGTTTTCCATCATATTCGAGTAGTTTCATTGAGGGAAATCATGAAGATTCTTGTCTTCTTGATCATGATCATCATTTATTTCAGAGAGGGTTTTTCTTTTAGTATTTCAGCAGTCATTCTACGATAGTGTTTGTGGCTTCTTCATGCTTCAGTGGTGTTTTCCATGTTCATCCATTTGTTCCTATCTTTTGGGACAATTTCTTCTTGATTAGAGGATTCTTCGTTCTTCACTCTTGTTTGGAGGCTTCTTAGTCCACTTGCATTTCTCACTTTTGGAGAGGAGTTTTTCCCATGAGGTTTTCTCCTTTTCTTCTGTTGTGAGAGATATTTTACATTTGTGCATGGGTACCTCATCAAGCCTTGTTTTTCAGGACCCATCTTTGCTTTTATGCATCTATCCTTAGTTTTTAGCTTCTCCCTAAGTTCATCTTAAGGGGGGGTGTTAGATTAATAGGTTGTTTACTTAATTAATTTAATCATGTTTATTAAATAATTAAGTCACCTTTACTTTATTTCACTTAAGCTAAACATAGGAATCTTTATTTTGCATTATTCAATTAGTCATGGCATCTCATTCATTATGATCTTGACACTTGTCACATGCTAATTTAATCATCATCCTAGGGTTTTAACTTTAGGTTTTGATCTCCTTTCTTAAGGATTGATCTCTTTGTAATTATTAACAATTCTGGTTAATGCATTTTTGCTTCATTTTTGTAGAGCACCATTCTTGTGTCTCTTGATCTCCTTTGGCGACAGGTTATTTTCTTTCAAGTGTTCATTGGTATTTGTTAGGTTGGATTATCAACTTCTACAATATTACCCCTCCCACCAAAAGCATAGATGTTATTTTAACTTTTTTTTAGTAGACAGTTCCTTCTAATATGTCATTCCCTCTAGTAAAGATAACATGCATTTAGCCCTCCTAGGATTTCCAAGTCATAGGTAAAGGTTCCATTTTTCATCCTTATTTCTAGTTTTTAGGGAGGTCGAATCCTAGGAGGAGTGATACTAGTGCCCTCACATTTGAGTGTGGGAGTGGCACCTTGGTATCGTCCAATTTTAGGACATTTCTATAGGGTTCCAACAAGAATGAAATGAATTTCCAAAGGCATGGAGGGACATGTTTAATTACCAACCAACATGTGTTGGATAAGGCCAAAAATTATTTTTCTAGGGCTTCAAGGAGCTAGGCTAGGGCATGGAAAATTACCTTCCCAACATGCCAAAATTGTTTCCTTATAATTTCCTCTTGAGATTTAGAGTTGTTGAAAAAAATTACAATCCTTTTTGCACCATTCGACAGTAATAAAACTGAAACCCTAGCTTCTTTTCCCACACATTTTGAAACCACTCATCCATGTATTTCATAGCTAGAACCCTAACGGTGTCCACAACAACAAATAAAATTGCACATTTTGAAAACCTACTATCCTCTACAGAGATTGCATCATTGAGCACCAAATTTGGAGTTAAGACTAATTTCTTAGGGTTTGGAGGGTGTTTACCTTGAAATTCACCTTCTTCTAGCTTGACATCTTTGAAAAAATCCACCACAAACTTAGCACTTTGTGACAACCGAAAGATTTCTCTTATGACAATATCCCTAAAAGGTATGTGATGTATTTTACCATATTTGAATTTATCAAGCACATTTGAGGGCATCTCTGGGGGATTTGTATGCCTTTCCATTATTGAAACACCACATACTAGCTACCACACATGCGACCCCAAATTATGTTGGATGTTTTGATTATGATTCATATATGTGGTTCAGAGCTTGTGTACCTTTGCCATTGATGTCAAAGGGGGAGAAGAGCAATGTGAAAAATTGTAAAAACCTAGACGGAGAAGAGCATAAGGGAGAAGAGTAATTTAACGGGGAGAAGAACAATACGAGAAGAAGAGTTAGTTGTGTTGATGGTATTTTTCTAATCATGTTTTTCCATCAATGCCAAAGGGGGAGATTTTTGGATGTTTTGGTTATGTTGTTGATATGTGGTTGTCATTGATTTCAACACTATTAGCATTGATGTTTTGAAGGTTATATATGTCGAGGATATTGAGAAAATTATAATAAATATGTTGCACACTGTTTGTGAAGTTCAGTGTGGTGGAAAATTTAGTATGGTGGTATTCAAAAGTTGCACTTCAAAGGGTTTGTTGCTAAGCCTAACTAGTTTATACTCCAGAAGTTTCAGAGATGTGCATCAAGATTTGTACAAGTTGTGAGTCTTTGTGTTCCTACAATTATTATGTTACTATAGCAGATGTTTCTAGAAAAATAAAACATGATTTTTGTAATTCCACTTGTTGTGTATGCTCGTGCGATGTTTGTTGATGTTTCTAGATCGTTCTCTATCCTTGTTGGACGTCCACGTTGATTGGTGTGATTGTGATCAAATATTTTTATGTTGTGTGTTCGGGTTTTCATGTTCTTGGCTGACTTGGTGGTTGTAGCACATTGCGGATCCTCGTGGATTAATCTTTTAATGTTTGGAATGTTCGAGGAAGTTTTTTTAGGTCTTCATTATGTTGAGACAAACTTCAGTTGGTGCACATTGAGATTTATTCATGAATTGGTCCGACAATATGTAATTCATTTATTCTTTTATTTTTGGCCGACAGATTTGTTAATGTAATTACTTGAAGCAAATATATAAGAGCGATTTTTTCTTCATTTTTAAGCATGTGTGGTGCTCGATGGATGTATGAGATGTGTGTATGTGAAATGTGTGAATAAATATCAGATTATTCGATTGCAGAGCAGAGTTTGAAGAAGATTTAGCGAAGTGTGAAGAAGGGTTTCTATGCTTAAACGAAACTGTAATTAGGCTTTTGCATAAGCCAATTTATCAGTTCATATTCTTCAGATGGTTTTAATATGAATGTTTCTGTAAGGTAGTGAGCCTTCCCATTTGAGCAGTGAACTCTAGGTAGTGTGCTTGAATGCATGTGCATTCCTATTATTCATCTTTATACTTTTAATAGGATATTATATTGTGGACTAACTTCCATCGTGGTTTTTCCCCTAGTAGGGTTTCCACATATAAAATCTTGGTGTTCTTGTGTTTTTGAAGTGTTGTTGATTCATGCTTTCATTGTTAATTATCAAATCTAAGATTAAAGGTTAATAAGGTTGGATAAGTTTTTAAATTCTGTGACAACTGATTCACCCCCCCTCTTAGTTGTCTATTCTTGTTTTGCCAACAAACTAGAGTTGAATGAAAAGAATAACCACACACACTTCACGACAAGCAAGAAGTAAAGGCAAAAGACATGCAAGGAGGTTCATACCCCTACAAAATGATTATCAGGTGTGGATGAGGACCCTACCTCCTCCACAAAAGGACACAAATCCCACCAACAAAAAATGATTGATTACATGTGCCAACCCCTAGTTGTAGAGCGCTTTTCTTTCTAGTACGCTCTAAACTTTATTTTAATTTGTTAGGGGAAAAAATATTTTTTATTAAGTTTATTGCTAAAGATTTAATTTTATAACTTCATAAACAATCAATATTTTCTAGTCTCTTTCACTATTTATTGTCATCTAAACATTTAAATCTATTATAATATTGTGTATGCATTCTTTGAATAACATATTACCACCATATAATGGGGACATTTTATTATATGCATTAGTTTACATTTCTTAATATATTATGGCCCTTCAATTTATGATATTCTTATTTAATGCAACATGAATAACACCACTAAAGCATGAAAAAATTATTAACAATTATCAAAAGATAACTGATATTGAAATGAATAAACTCCTTTGAAGCAAATGATTATCAAGATCAAGATGACAATAATTTTCATAAGTGCCCCCAATGACACTACTTGAATTAGATGGAAAAAAAGGAAAACATCTAGAACTCAAAGATACAAATAACAATGACACTACTTGAATTAGATGGAAATAAAGGAAAACATCTAGAACTCAAAGATACAAATAACAAGATCAAGAAGACAATAATTTGCATGAGTGTCAATAATGACACTACTCGAATCAAATGGCAAAAAAAGGCAAAAATTTAGAACTTGAAGATACAAATGGTAAATGAATCTGCATGAGTGACCCCGATGACATTACTCAAAATGCAAGATGCAATTCAGAAATATAGGTACCAATAGTCCGAAGAACACTTATCAAGTAAAAGATAATAATTTGCATGATTTTTCCCAAAAACACTACTCGAATTAGATGGAAAGCAATGGAAATACATCTAGAAATTGAATATAAAAATGGAACAGGTACCAATAGTCTAAAGAACATTGATCAAATAAAAATGGAATGTTACTTCTAGAAATAGGAATAGAAGAATGTCTATATGGTAAATTTTCCATCTCACTAAAATGTATGGGTAACCAGTCATTGCATGTGGTTAGCACATACGAACAAGAACTAGATACATAGATCACTCCAAAAATGAAACCAAGGAAGCATTATAACCAACAAAAGAAACCCCCCCATAAATCTAAAAGGGGGAGACAAGACAGGTAAATTAAAATTGTGTGAAACCAAGAAGTGCATGTAGGAGAACAAAGAACATCTGAACATGCAACTAAATGAGTACATGCAAATAAAAGGGTGTGCAAACAAGGACACACATGCATGAAGGTAGACAAGGTTGTGATTGTAAATACAAGTCTCACGCAACAAACCCCCCATGGTACACTATATCATAGTGCAAGTACCCAAGGCACAACAAGATGTTTGAAATCCCCAAAAAATATACACCGGAATGGTACTTTATCTCAGTGTGTCTAAAAAAGAGAAATTAAATGCAAAAGATGTCTACAATACCAAATAGGACAAAATGTTGTAAATAAATATAGAACAACCAAAAATGAGTCATCCCATGCAAATAAAAAATTTCCAGGAGTTGAGATGTCCAAGTAATTTACTAGAATGTGAAAACACAAAAAGCTAAATAAAATGTACTTGGAGAGAAATCTAGAAAATTGCATTGATGGTTGGTAAGAGCTATAAAATATCATCCCAACACTATTGGAATCATGAAAAATGGAGAAACAAGTCAAAATTTATGAGCTCGAGAGTAAAAACAACACCTCTTAATTCAATAGGATGTATAATTCACTAGCAACAAAAAATGGTGATGAGACCCAAACCACTAGAAATTTGACAAAACTAACTTTTTGATGATATCTTGTTCATGCAATTTCGATATTGTACGCTCAAGTTATGGCCAAAAGAAAAAAAAACCTCTTTAGAGCCAAAGAGAGCTTGAAGGGGGCCCAATGCTAGCTATACCATTGACATCAACATAATATTCTTATGCCAACAAAAAAATCTTGTGGCCAGTAAAAAAGAACATTGCAAAAATATTCTAGAAAATAGTCAGGATATTCTTGATACATCGAGAAAAGAGCTTTGGCCCAAACAAAATTTAAGCTACTAGAAAAATAGGAAGTCGGTGGTCAAAAACATTTGAGTTGTCAGTTGGTGTAGAGAGTTGCCATCGAGAAATTAACATGACCACTAGGTAGTTGTGTGGTAGTCGTCTATGGCAATAGAAGCTATCAATTGACCCACACATTGTTGTCAGTGGGAGGCATGAGGTCCACAAGGCTTTCATGCATAGGTACCCTACGGGTACCCCTAATAAATCTGCCCCCCTTTTTTGAGAATCTGTTTTATCTTTTTAATTTTTTTTCTAGATTTAAAAAAAAGTCAAGAAATTTTTTAAAATGCCTTTACTTTTATTTTTATTTTTATTTATTTTCATGCACAGAGCCATACAAGGGCCATACAGGCCCCTATCCAAAAAAAAAATTCCTCAGAAGGTCTCAATAAGTAAGATAGATAAATTTATAGTCAAAATTCTTCAAATCAACCTCCTGAACACAACTGCGGGGTCCACTTTGCACCAAAATGTAGCTAAAATTTGCTCACCTCCAAAAATTGCAAAAAAACCAAAGGAGAACCCAGATTTGAAGCATCTAACCCTTGTTGAGGAAAAACCCTCATAAATCAAGAAGGTGTTTGTTGAATTCACACTCTGATACCATGTTAGAATTGTGAATAAACACAAGATGCAAGATCAAACAATGAACAAAGACACCTTCCACGCAAGAGATTTGTAAACAATAATATGTTATATCATCAACAAGAAAAAGCTACAATATGAACATCAAGAATCTTCAAGGATATCAAGAGTCCTCAAAGGTTATGAAAAGGTATAATAATACAATGAGGGTTGAGTGCTATATAGCAGCAATCCTAAATGATAAAGGGATTAGATCATGAAAAGTGTTAGTATCGCATGCAATGAGACATAATGATATAATAATAGCTCACTTTAGTTAACGTAAAAAAACACTTAGTTAACATAAGAAAGCACTCCTAAGTTTAGCTTAAGTGCATGGAATGAATTAGACTAATAATCAATTAAATATTAATTAATTATTAGCTAATGCATGATCAAGTTCTAGGATATTTAATGCTTGGATATCTAGATACTCATTTTTTTCTTTCATATAATTTTATAAAAAAACTTCATCTATAAATCTTCTATCAAAAACAAAAATAAAAAAATTATCTCTTTTTTTTAAGGTTGTAACCTTCATGATCATAGTAACCTACACAGCAATACAAAAAAGAGTGAATTCACCTAGACAATATATAAAGTATCTCCTCTTTTTCTAGAATACTTCAACATTTTTACCTCTCCAAATATGCTTAAGAACCTAAATGAACAAGACTAAACAAAAATTATTATAAACATCGTCAAAAATATTCGCATAACCAAACAATATTTTATATCATAAATTATTTGTTTTTACTGAGAAAAAATATACTAGAGATTAGGCTCCTACATGCAATCAATGAAAAGGTATTCATAAGACTACCACATTACACATATCACATACTCAAGGAATCAAACAAACATTAATAAGAAAAAATTCAATAAAAAGTTTTTTAATGAGAAAAAGCCACTTGAATCAAGTTTATTTTGGTTCCAAACTAAATGGTCATATCACTTTAGGATAGAACACTGATTGTCATTAGATTCTATTTATGATCAAGACAACTAAAAACCTTTTTATCATTTTAATAACCACACCATTTTTTTGGAATAATATCAACCTTTATCTTTAACACCATTTTGTGACTTTACACTATGGGATGAGATGTCACCATCATCTCATCCCATCCCATTTGTTGTATGTGAATGGTACAAAATATACTAATGCACACATTGGAAACTACTTCCAATAAAACTTAATTACACCCATGAAAAAATTATATTATCCAAGTAAAAGATTAATTTGATAAACGAGAATTAATTTAAGCATGAGTTATATTTACTTTAACCATATTAAATATTACAACAAAATTATAGAAAAACAATTCATGAATTATTACAACTAATTGAAATAAAATTAATTTTATAGATTACATTACAAAAAAATATATATCAAAATATGGCTTTTCTTTCAATAGTTCTACTTTTGTTGCCTATCTATATGATATAGGAACTTATTGTTATAATATTGCAGGATTTGCATAATTTTCAGATTAAAATCAAATACAGATCTAATGAATGCAAAAACTGAACAAAGAGAGAAAAATATAAAATTTATATGGTTCGGCAATATGCCTACATCCATGAGAAAGCAACATAAATCTTTATTATTATTCACAACACACTCTATTTTTTGCATTACAAATAGCCCAATATATAATGGACTCTGCTGCAACTATATGCTAAGTTTGTACCAACAAGTTTCGAAACCTACACTGTTCATTGTACCAATTTTTGTTTGCAAGCAAAAAAATAGTCAGGTAGTTTTACGAGACTTCACATCACAACAATCTCCCACTTGAAGTCCCCAAAAAAATTGTGAACAATCATGTTTCAAGAAATCTCCTGCTTTCCAATGCCTACTGTCATAAGCTTACCAATCCAAGAGAATCTCTACAAAGCTCCAATTTCTCTTTTGAAACAACTTTTGTAAATGCATCTGTAGGATTCAAATTCATGTGTATATTTTCCAACTTGAGCTTACCCTCTTCAAGAAAACTTGGAATATAGTGATATTGAATCTCTATATACTTCATTCAATGACACTTATTTCACCAAGTGAATGAAATGTTGCATTTTTGGCCAAGTGAATGACACTTTTACTATCACTATACAATAAAAATTCCTTTTGTCTATTACTCAATTCAAATAGTAACCTCTACAACCACAAAATATCCTTTACTCCTTCTATCATTGCAATATATTATGCTTTAGTACTTGAAAGAGCCACTATTGTTTGCAACCTAAAAATCTAGCTAACTGCTACTCCTATCAATGTGAACACATACCCTATAGTAGATCATCTTTGATCTAAATCTCCATCCATATCTAAATCAACATATCCATGTAATTATGCATCTTCACCTCTAAACCTCAAAACATGGTTTGAAGTGCCTTTAAGATATCTCAGAATCCATTTCACTACTTGCCAATGGTTTTTTCTTGGATTATTCATGTATCGACTGACCACTCCCACTACTTGGGAAATTTTTTATCTTGTACTAACCATATCATACATTAAAATCTCAACTGTAGATGAATATGGAACTATTTCCATGTATTCTTTTTCTTCAAGTATCTTGAGAACAATATCAGAAGATAATTTAAAATATTGTGCTAGAGGTGTGCTTACTACCTTGGCATCCTTCATGTTAAATCTTTCTAGTAATTTTTCAATGTATTTCTCCTATGACAATATAAGTTCCTCTTTCTTCCTATCTCTAATAATTCTCATTCCAAGGATTTGCTTTACAACACCCAAATCCTTCATTGAAAATTTCTTAGATAACTATTGTTTCAACCTGTTAACAATAATCATGCTAGATCCTACAACTAGCATATCATCAACATACACCAATAGTAATATAAATTCTCCATTATCAAAGAACTTAAAATAGACACAATGGTCAGATTCACATCTAGAAGATTTTTGCTCAAACATGAAAGAATCAAATTTTAGATACCATTACCTAGGAGCTTGTTTCAACCCATATAAACTATGATTTAGTTTTCAAACTACTGCTTCTTTACCTTTTTCCTCAAAACCTTCTGGTTGCTTCATGTACAACTCTTCTTCCAAGTCACCATGAAGAAAAGTTGTCTTGGCATCAAGCTGTTCCAACTCTAGGTCATGAGCAACTACTAAATCCAACACTACTCTAATGGAGGTTATTTTCACAATTGGTTAAAATATCTGTGTAAAATCAATGCCCTTTTGTTGAGTATATCCCTTGACCACCAATCTATCTTTAAATCTTTTCTTCCCACCCGCTTCTTCCTTCAACCTATACACCACGTTTTTTGCAACACTTTTGAATTGGGTGGAAGGGATACTACATCCCATGTGTGATTTCCCTTAAGAGATTCCATCTCATCTCTCATCGATTCCATACATTTATTGCCATCTTTATCTATACATGTTTCTTTAAATGTAGTAGGTCCAGATTCATCAAAAAGCAATAAACATTGAATAAAATATTTATAACTGGATGAATCAACTCTTGTGCATTAATAGTTGGAGGAACATGCTCTTCATTATCTTGGAAATCTTGTGGCTAGTCATGTGTTTGAATTTTCACTGGTGGTTGTGGTTGGTTTACAATCACATTTTTTTTTAACATATCACTACCATTCGTGATATCTTCTAATGGAATATGGTGATTTGACTTCTTGTAAACCTAGCATTAATTTTTCATTAAATATCACATTTCTACTTCATGTGACACACTTAGTAACTAGATCCCATAACCTATAACCATATGTTTCTTCTCCATATCCAATAAAGATACACCTTTTAAATTTCATGTCAAGCTTAGTTTGTCTCTCTTTTGGAATATGAACAAAAGCTTCACATCCAAATACATGTAAATGATCATAGGAAATTTTCTTACCTAACCATTTTTCTTCTAGAATTCAAAATTCAAGTCACGTGGATGGTGCCCTGTTAATTAGGTACACTGATGTATTTATTGCTTCTACTTAGAACTCTTTTCTAGTCTTGCATTTGAGAGCATGCTTCATGCCTGTTCCATAATGGTTATGTTTAATCTTTCTACAACACCATTCTCTTGTGGTGTAAGAGGAACAATCTTGATTCTCTGAATACCATTCTCTGCATAGTATTGATCAAATTATTTTGAACAATACTCACCTCCATTGTCATTTTTAAAAATTTTAATCTCATAACCAGTTTGGTTTTCAACAAGTGCTTTGAAGGTTTTAAATATACCAAAAACTTCAAACTTCTTTTTCATCATATTAACCCAAAATTTCCTAGTGCAATCATCCAAAAAAGTAACAAAAGAAATGGATCCTCCAGTAGATGCTACCTTTGTGGGGCCAAAGACATCCAAATGCACTAGATCCAATGGTCGTGTCTTCATCTTGTGTTACTTTTTAGAGAATCTTGTCCTCTTTTGTTTTCCATAGATGCAATGCTCACATTATTCCATATCTACTTTTTTCAAACCTGGAATTTGGTTCTTCAAAATCTCAAGTCCCTTATGGCTCATGTGTCTGAGCCTTTTATGCCAAAGTTCTATTGCACTATCTTCTACACCAATATAGCTCCCACTTAAATTTGGCCCTCTAGTACATACAATGTACTAGATTTGATTCCTCTTGCTATGACCAATGCTCCTTTTGTTAACTTCCATGCTCCTTCTCCAAATGTAACATTATATCCAAGAGCATCTAATTGCCCGACTGAAATCAGGTTTCTTCTGAGTTGAGGAACATGTCTCACATATTTCAACAACCAACTATTACCATTGTTCATCTTCAATAGAACATCTCCTTTTTCATTGATACTGCAAGTTTCATCATCGTCGAGATAAACCTTACCAATATTACCAGTTTGGTAATTTCTAAAACAATCTCTTGAAGACATTGCATGAATCGATGCTCCTAATTCAAGTATCCAAACATCTGCAACAACATCACTTTAAGATAAAATAAGAGAATCAACATCTTCTTCAAAAGTTGTATTTACCTCTTTATCTTTAGATTGATCTTTAGCTTTCTTCTTGTTCTGGAGGGTCCAACAATTTTTCTTCATGTGGCCCTCCTTACCACAATGCCAACAAACACCTTTTCTGCCTTTGGATTGGGATCTCTTAGTAGACTTTGATCTTTTCCTCTGGTTATCCTTGCCTCATTTTTGTGTTCTTCCTTTTTTTTTGGCTACTAAAACAACACCTAATGAGTTACTTTGATTTTTTCTTCGCATATCCTCATTGAGAAGAACTCCTACAACATCATTGAATTTTAGCATGCCCTTTGGGCTAGATGCGGAGTTACTAATAGCCACAACAACTCCTTCCCAACTATCAGGAAATGAACATAATAACAAGGTGGCCTTTATCTCATCCTCTACTGTAATATTTAGTAAAGACAATTGACTAACCAAAGTATTAAACTCATTGATTGATTTGTGATAGAACCACCTTCTTGCATTTTTAAATTAAACAAATTATTCAATAAAAATACCTTGTTCGATGCATAAGGTCTCTCATACAACTCAAATAGATGATCCCAAAGTCCTTGTGTTGTTGTTTGTGTTGAAATTTTGAACAAAACATTACTGGATAATGAAAGAGTGATTGTAGCCACGACCTTTTGATCTAGTTTATCCCAATCTTCATCCTTCATGTTGGTTGGATTTTTATTTTTTCCTTCCAATGTAACCAAAAGGTCCTTCTGAAGAGCTTTGAGTTGCAATTTCCACATTCCAAATTTTTGGCCTGAGAATTTTTCAATTCTCCATTTGTCTGACTCCTCCATTTCTTACAACCTTTTGTGCTAATTCTCTTACTCAGATTTCAATAAATAAATCAAAATAAAAAAAAAATCCAATATTTGCAATCAAATACTTACAATTTTATTTTTGGATCTGTAATACAATAGATCTAAGATCCTTGCTTTCTGCAACTATTTCACCTTTGGCTATGATCCAATTTCTCTTTTGGTAGCTTGACTTTTAAACTCATCCCCCAATATTGAGACGAGGCTATGAAAACATCGATCTCATCCAGCTCAACAAAACTGATCTACCTAATGTTTGAGGGCAGCTTAACTGAAATACACGGCTTGCAAAGCAACAAATTTTGACAATAATTTCTTCTTCCAAAGCTACAAGCTCTTCAATATTGGATGGATTTGACTAATCAGTGACCACCTTGCTTCACATAGCAGCTCTTTTACATTAAAAAAAACTATGATCTTCTTGAAAAAAAAAACTGCTTTGATCTCACCTCAAGCCCAATATTTTCAACCCTTTGATCTAATCGGCTCAGTAGGCATGAATTGAAAGGAGATCTATTAGCAATTACCAAATATCCTCCAACACACCCTTCTCTACCACCTCCCTATCAGGCTCTGATACAAGTTGTTATAAAATTGTATGAATGCAAAAACTGAACAAAGAGAGAAAAACAAAAAATTACTTGGTTTGGCAATATGCCTACGTCCATGAGAAACCAGAAGAAATGTTTATTACTATTCACAACACACTCCATTTTTTGCATTACAAATAGTCCAATATATAATGGACTTTGTTGCAACTATATGCTAAGTTTGTACCAACAAATTTCCAAACCTGCACCGTTCATTTGTACCAGTTTTTATTTGGAAGCAAAACAATAGTGAGTTAGTTTTACGAGACTTCACATCCCAACACTTATGAAGGTCATAAATTTTGGCCTCATAGTCCAATTGAGCAATTTGTTGAAGTCATTTTTTATTTTATTTTTAATCTCTTGCATGTAATCAAATTAGTAAATTGACAATTAGTGTCATTTTAATTAGTTTTAAATAATTGGAAACTTTCATAGGCCATATAGATAAGCATGAAAAATTACCAAAAAAAAGGCAAGTTAAAAAAGTTAAAGCATGAAAAAATTGTTGGAAATACAGTTGTCGTTGCACCAAAAGATCGACTTGTTAATGCCTGATACAATTGTGAGAGTTAACTGATCCATGGGAGGCAATTAAGCCATGTCATGAATCTCGAGGGGAGTGTTGACCATTTACCAACAATCTCCCCCTCAACGTTACCCGAGGGGATTCGAACACGACACCTTTGGGTCTAATACCAATTGTTGGAAACACAGTTGTCGTTGCACCAAAATATCGACCTGTTAATGCTCGATACAACTGTGAGAGTTAAAACATCCACAAGAGGTGGTTAAGCCATGTCACAAATCTTGAGGGGAGCGTTGACCATCTGCCAACAAAAATACCAAAAAAAGGGAAAGTTAAAAAACTATTAAAACTACCAAAAAGGTCATTTTTAAATTTTGCTAAAAACTACCAAAAAAGGGAATTTCGGATTTTACAAAAAAAATTGCCAAAAAAGGTGATTTTTAGATTTGTACTTAAAGGGATATTTGTTTTTAGTTTTGTGGAAATGAAATGAGAAATAAAGAATAATTTTTCAGAAGTATTTTGAGTTTTCTATGTCTATTTTTTTTATAATAATTATAATTTATATGTTGTGAATTTTAGCTACATCATTTGGTATTAGAGCTAGTATTCCTGAGTGTGCAAGTAGAATGCCAAATGTGAGGCAGTTTGCACTAGGACCTGAGGGTTGGTATGCATATGAATTTTTTTCTTTGCACATGAATATGTAATTTGCAAGAGGAAGGATTTGTTGAGCAGAGGTTTGTGTGGTTGTGAATAGATCATCGAGTGTGAGACAGTTTGTAATAGAACCTAAAAGTGTTGAAGATTTGTAAACAGATCACCGAACGTGAGGTAGTTTACATGTGAAGAACTTGAGGATTTAAAAATTCGTGTTAAGGATTTGTGACGCCTTAAAGATGGAAAATTGGAAGAAAAAAAAGACTTTTGTCATTAGATGGATTTTGAGGATTCCTAAACTTGAGAAAACCATAGAGAGACAACAACAACAAGAAATAATTGTTAGAATGATAGAGTTGCACCAACAAGTAAAATAATTGGGAGTAGAGATTAAAAGGAGGAAACAAGAAAAAAAAAAAGAGTTGAAGGTAGTTTTGATTCTCCTTCTAATGATATTTTTATTGTAGGTAAGAAAGATATAATAGAATCTCATGCATGTGGCACAAAACAAGAAGAAGAGGATGAGTACAAAAAAATTGATGATCCTAATTTTGAGACATGTCTTTTTGAAGGCACAACTTTGGAGAATGAGGAGGTTGTATGTGTAAAAGAAGAGGTTGCACCAAAAGTTCATATGACAAACTTTGAGTGTCCAAATTATGATGAGGTAATTGGTGAGGAAGGAGAAGATATCCTATTAAGAGATGAGATAAGGAAGATAGAAGAATTCTTTGCAGCCAAAAAAAGTGTAGAAATTATTTTAAATGAAGATGACATTGGAGCAAGAAAGAAAGAAAAGGTAAATTCTGATTTTTATGAAATTTTTGTTGAAGCTGATTTATTTGTGCATGATAAGATTAGTGTAGAAGAGGATATTGTGGTAATGAATGTATTGGTAGATGAATGTACTACAGTTGAAATTAAGGAAGGAGATAAGAAATTGAACATTGGGTTGCTTGGCGACTTCCCTTTTTTATCAGTTGATGACCTCTTATTTGATAAAGAGATTGGTATGATTGGTAGTTTGTTACATGAAAGAAAATATGATTTTTTTTATTATTCTGATGTGAGTACAAAGGATGAAGGGATTGCAGCTGAAAATGATCTTTTAGAAGGAAAAGAAAAAGAGGAACACAATGTTGAAACTAATATTGGTGATGAAAACATTGTTGCATCAATGAAAGAGAAAGAGGTAATGTGTATATTTCATTATTTTACTAAAGAAGAGGAAACTCATGTTTATGATTTTCCAAAATTTAATAGTGTTTATTGGTGGGAGATGAACTATGTGAAAAGAGGGAGAAAGAGAGGAAAAATTAAAGATGGAAGAGATATCAAATTACAAGGAAGGTTGAGAAATAATGTTCAGGTAGATAAGACAAAGATATGGATTCAGGATGAGCATGGCATCTACAAATGAAAATTGAAGAAGCTGAATAAAAATAACTGGCATCAATTTAAATATCATCACTTGTAGGAGCTGCATCTTTTTCAACCGGGGGAGAATGATGCAGGAACTTATGGAGGTCATAAATTTTGGCCTGGGAGTCAATTGAGCAATTTGTTTAAGTTGTTTTCTATTTTATTTTCAAACTCTTACATGTAATCAAATTAGTAAATTGACAATTAGTGCCATTTTAATTAGTTTTAAATAATTTTCAGCTTTCATAGGCCATATAGATAAGCATGAAAAATTATCAAAAAAAAAAGTAAGTTAAAAAATATTAAAAACTGCCTAAAAAGTTAATTTTCAGTTTTTAGATTTGTACTTAAAGGGATGTTTTTTTTAGTTTTGGAGAGATAGAATGAGAAGTAAAGAATACTTTTTCAAAAGTATTTTGAGTTTTCTATGTCTATTTTTTTAATAATAATTATAATTTATATGTTGTGAATTTTGGCTACATCACTATCAATTTTTTTAAGAACAATAATATAAATAGATATAACTGAATTCTTGCTAACCAATCAAATGTATTCTTTTACTTTAGCAATCTAAACTTTATTTTAATTTGTTAGGAGAATAATATTTTTTTATTAAGTTTATTGCTAAAGATTTATTTTTTTAACTTCTTAAACAATCAATATTTTCTAGTCTCTTTCACTATTTATTGTCATCTAAACATTTAAATATATTATAATATTGTGTATGCATTCTTTGTATAACATATTACCACCATATAATTGGGACATTTTATTATATGCATTAGTTTGCATTTCTTAATATATTATGACCCTTCAATTTATGATATTTCTCTATTAGTTTTTAATTCTTCCTTCTCAACCCACCTCCCCCATTCTTTATTAGGCTCTATTTGCAATTCTATTCCTTTTTCGTCTCTTCCTAATAATGGATCATTGAGTGTGATCTGAAATGTCAATTGAAAAAATACACAATTGAACCCAAAAGCTTGCATACAAATTCAAATATATTATAATGGAAAGGACACATCTAACAAATATTTATTTTGATATTTGTTTTATTAAATTGTAGAACTAGAAGGGCTAAAAGAATTAGTATACATTAATTTTTTAAATTGAAATATTTTAAAATATAAATGATATAAAAAATTCATAAAAAAGATTAAGTAAGATTGGATATTATTATAATTGTATTATATCAAACATATAAGATTGAAAAATGACATTTCTTAATATTCTAAACTAATAATTAACTATTTTTTAAATATATTACAACAACTGACATGATTTAATCTATTATCTTAGAGACATATTATAGCAAAAAAAAACTATTATTTAATAGATAAACATTTCTCCTTGAAAGTCCCTATGTACCTTGGTAGAATTTTGATTGTAATTTGTTAAATAAATTTAATAAAAGTAAATGCACTATTATATATAAAATTATTGAATTTGTTGTTATATGTTAAGCAAGCAGAAAACCTCTCTAATAAACTAAAATATTAAAATATTTTTAATTTAAAACCTTGGAGCTAGGGTTTTATCTTAGAATTAGATTTCAATATTTATAATTGAATTTATTTAAAAGGGAAAGGATTTCCTATGCATGCAAAATGAGCTGGCCATCAAGATGTGGTCATCAAAAGAAGTGCTACAAAGAATAATGTTTAACTACTATGTCACATGTGAGTATACAAATGAGTCATCGATTGAAGAGGTTAGCTCGATGAGGGATGAGGACATGGTGTTTGTGGCCAAGTTCTAGGGTGGTAGTTTTTTTCGCTAAAGTTGTGGATCCGGATGTCTTCAATGTGGTAGTTATGGGATGTCATGTATTTGAAGATTCATTTGTCCAACTTGAGTAGTTCTTGTGGATCCAACAAGTGAGGTGTAAGTCAGTGTTGATCAAAAATCAATGTTGTTAAGGGTAGTTCAAAAATGTTGGGTACCAAGTCGATACAATCAAGTGTTAGGGGAGTGGGCTCTCTTACGGTATCATAAGTGTTGATATCCAAGCTAAGTATTAGCTTGGTGCATTGACACAAGAGATTTGTTGTAGATGGTGGAACCCTTAAAAATACTTTCTGTTCCATCTCAAAATTCTACAAAATTTAATTAGTCTCATGTCTTTGGGCTTAGGTTTTCTCCTGTCATCATGCCTTAGGGTTTGTATTTCCAAAACCCTTTCTAAAAAACCTTAAGTTTGAATCCTTTTCAATTGTTAGGTTTCACTATTGACTTGTTGTCAATCGTTTCGAGTCAGTTTAAAACAACTTATGTTCTTGAGTCCATGTGATGACCGGTCCCTTGTGGTTTGGGTTTCCCATTGCCTGTCGCTTGATATTTTCCATGTGCCTAGGTTCCAAAAATTTCTTTGTTTTATAAGGTTGATCATTCAAATTTTTTTGACCTTTACATCCTTTGTGAAATTTCATTAAGTATTTAGGGCTTTACCTTAATACGGGTTGAAATTTGTCAAAATTTTGGTTGGATCCTAAGTTTGGGTTAAATATTTTCATTCGTTGCCTAAGTTTTCAACCTTAATCTTCATGTCCCTGTTTTTCATGTGCCTAGTAGTGGCCCCCTTTTTAGAATTAACATTTTGCACGTGCAGATATTCAGCATTATGTAGACCATTGAATCATTGAGGATTAAATCTTTGGTGTTCCTCGTGCCCCCTCTCTATTCTACTTTCCATCATAATATTCTCATAGGCTGACGAGTGAGTGCCACATGCCCTTTGCATTGGTGGGCTCAAAATATTTGAAAGGTCATTAGGTGATGGATTAGGAGATCAATGACGAGTATTGAATGATGTGTCTTCATCTAGACCATTATGTACCACCTCACCTGGTTTTATTTTGCAATTTAATAATAGCATGGGCTAGTGAGTTGAAAGTCAGCTATCTTGTTGTTAGAGGGACCCACCAAGTTTTGAAGACAGTGAACACCGTGTAGTTGAGATCAACGGTTGATGCTAGATGATGTGGGTCAATCTTGACCACTCCTCACTATCTCATTGGGGACCCACCTCTACCTCCTGTCTCTCAATAGGGAGTCAGGAGAATGCCATGTGGATCAGTTTGGAAGGCAAAATGAACATTAGAAAGAGAGGAATATTGATAAAATATCTTTCCATGAGAGTTTGAAGGATAAAATATGTGCTATTAAAAGGAATTCTTTTCCACTTTCTCTAAAATATGGGAAGGATCTTGTCATCTCAGTTGTGGGATATGCCAGAGAGTTATATGCATGGGAAGGTGATCTAACACTAAGACACACAAAAATTGAAGGTGTACAATCTAATCTTAGCCTTCCCCATATCCCTGTTGCTAGAAGTTGCAAGTAGGTTAAATTTCAAGGGGAAGTGGGATACTTGACACGACAGGTTCTCTTTAATGCTTGATGGATGGTTGATCTCGCTAACAAGTTGGATTTCTTTTCCACATAAGCTGCTTTGACTTGGTAGAGGAAAATGGCTATCGGTAGTCATCTTTTTCAAAAAAAATGATTCAATCTGAATCATTCATTGGCCCATTTCTTCGTGCGACCAACAGTCAGTTTTCAAATTTGTTTGGCCAATGGTCAGTTCACTCGTGTGAGCTTTCATTTGAGCATTAATGGTAGACACTCTAGATATTCAATATAATGTGAGTTGATGGCCATTTTATTTCACAATTACATTTGTTAGGAACTGAGAAATTGGCCTTGAGTTTGAGAAGAAGGTGTGAAGAGCTTAGGCAGGCAGTTGCAGGGGGCATTGAAGATAGTTTTCTTGGGTAAGTCGGTATTCATATTTTGTGTTTCAATTATGCATCAGATAGTTGGTTTGGGAAGTCATTGAAAATTATGTTAGCCTTAGGTACTTAGGGTTTGCAAGTGCTTGATTATTTGCAAATTCCATTGACTGGTAAGAATTGTGTGTGGTCTGGGAAGGATTTTGTTCTACAAAAATTGCTTTTGAGAGTATAGACCATTATATTTCTCCTGCAAGTAAAAGATTCATAAACTTGAGGCTTCTTATGCTGAGAAAATGAGTGAAGCTAGCATGCCATCCCCTCAACCTGAAAGGAACTCCAAGCAAAAGAGGGTTAAGAGGTTTGAAACCTAGGATGACACACCTAAAATTAAGCCAGATGTACTTGAGACATCATTGAAACCAAAAAGGAGAGATTTGGTCATGGAGGGTGAGGTCAAGGATATTACTGAAGGTGGTCATAGGGAAACGTGTTGGCTGGGCATAACAAGGATGTAAATGATGATGTGGCTAGTCCATCCGAGAAGAAAAAGAAGAAGGATAAGGACCAGAAGGCTTATGATTCTTATATGGAGGAACCTATTGTTTCCATGGATGATGAGGCACAAGATGACCCAGAGCATGCCCAATATATTCTTATGCTTGTAGGTCAAGAAGACTCTGATGCTAGCAAGAAAAATCCTCTAGTTTCAACAAAATCATGAAGGTGACATTCATACTCTAATTTTGAAGATGATGAACCAATGCAAAGCTGGTGTCTCGGTTCAGTATCTTTGTTTTTTATGACCAACATGAAGGAGAGGTGTTGGACACTTCTACAATGATGAATGATGCCTTTTGGAAGGCAGATGAATCTTCGTCAATGAATGATATGGGTTTTTTATCTTTTTGTGCTTTCCCTCCATTTGAGAACACAAATATAACTACAAAAGGAATATGTTTTCTAGCAATACAGTTGAATAGTGACATGTGCACTTTCTGGCCCAAGGCTTGTTTTTCTCCTTTGTTTCTAGAAGATGGAATTCAGGGCCAAAAGTAGAGGGTTCGTTGTTTTGTAATTGATCACAGAGAGTTGTAAAGAGAAAACTGAGCATATTTAAGTTTTGTATTAGGTTCAAGTATGCTAATGCATATTTAATTTTGATAGAAATACTAGCAATATAATATAGAATGGTGAAAATTAAAAGCCATTTTCTCTCCCATGTACTTGGTTCATGAATCATGAATAATATAATCAAGGGTTATCTTATTTGTCTCCATTGATTTCCAGTGAATGTGTGGTTTTTTTCTTTCTTGTTAATTCAAATAATTAATGTAAACGTTTGAGTGAAGCTATCAGTTTATGTTAATTAAGTGTTGGGATATTTGTAAGAAGTGGTGGTTGAGAATACAATGTTGAAATACTGTAATGTAGTATCTTCAAAGCTTAAATGATATCATGTATGAAATTGTTATCAAGTTGTGTAGGTATTGGGATTGACTGTGCTTAGGATAGGCATTAATATAGGTGAACATTCATAATACATTTTCTTGGTTAGTTCGGCAGAAAATAATTTATATAATCAAATAATTTTCAAATGAGTTACAATTACTATCGTCTTGTGTTAAGTTCCACCATTCTCATGCTTTGAATGTAGAGTGTTGTTAAGAAGCATCCAACTTCTTTGATACATTCTTCTTGTTGAGCTATTATATTACAATTATTTATTTGTTTCAATGTTGATGATAAAATGGAACAAGAGTATAATCTAAACATTGTTAGAGTCACCCTCCTAGGTTTCACAAAGCCCAAAGTGTAGAAGTAAAGGCTCGTCAATCCTTTACTTATTCATTGGCCAATCCTCACCATTATTGACTACTGAATTTTGGAAAATTCATAAGTGGTTGAGATCAAGTTTGGTTCTCAAAAAATAACCAACAATAGACTCATCTTGTAATGATGGTTAGACTCTAGAGGCTAATATTTGGGTAAAAGTACAAAGCTATATCACACTTTTAGCCAACTTATCAGCACAAGTAAATTTAAGCATTTTCCACTAAAAATCATTTTTGGTCAAACATATGGTCTTATTAGATTCGTTCTAGCTCAATTAGATATGGGCCACAACTTTTACAACCAGAAGTATCCACTAGATCTATTTCTAACAATACTTTGGGGTCAATTTGCAAAAAATATAATATTATTCATTTTTTTTTATATTTCAACATCTCTTATTTTCGTAAATAATATTTAAAAAATATAAGAATACCCTTTTGTAGAATTCTAAGTGTAATTTTCAAATATATAATTGTTTTAATAGTTGAATTATTGTGTATATATATTACTAAAATTAGGTCATAAGCACCAAAATTTACTAATTTAAAAAAAAAAATATGTTGCATTAGAGAAAATATTCTATGTCAAGATAATACATATATTTTTTTCTATTTTAGATAAATAATTAAGACAAAAGGTGATGTCCCATGGAATCAATTTTGTTTTTAGTACACACAAATTTTAAGGTTTAAATTTTTTTATCAAAATGGGGAAAAAGTAAATCAATGCACTAAAGTTTCAAGTTATAAATAAACCCCAAAAAATTAAAGAGAAAAATTACTATAGAAAGAGTGACGTCTTGGGGTAAGTGTAAAAAGTTGGGTCCGAAAAAGGGGGCTTAAGAGGCCACTTTTTTTATTAAATCAGGAAATATTGACCTTGGATGTGAAATTGAGGATAGTTACACTCAAAATTTTGAGATGGAACAAAAACAAGGATCGAAGTGCTCCGAGTCTACTTTCTAAACTACCAATTTATTTTGAAAATGGTTGAGATTAAGGAATTCAAAAGAGGGACGTACACAAATTGGTGTTTTTTTGTTAGAAAAACATAACATAGCAACTCTTGTACGACCCTCATATAGTGAACTCTTTTTTAGTATTTTTAAAATTGCAATAGTCAGACGTTAGCTAACAGTATGTAATTGATGCATGATTTTTATGATAATTTTTAATGAATATTTGATTTTTTACTAATTTTTGAAGTGGAAACTTCCTGAAAAACAAAAAATTTAGCCGTGATACCCTTACAAATTTTGGAAACTAATTGATTTTTTATTTTTTATTTTTCAAATTTGTAGAATGGAATCTAGTTTCTAAAAATGTAATTTATTTGAAATTTCGATGAGTGGTTAATTTATAACGAAAAAAGCACTAAACATTTTATTTTGCCAAAAAAGAGACATACAAACAAAAGAAATTATGGATGAAAGGCTTAACATTGTTAGAAAGTGAAAAAAATTACATCGTTGGATAGCTAAGAGAGAACCTACCATTACCCAGGTGTTCGATTTGTTTAATATTGAGCCACATGCAATCCTGACGGTGAGCACAAACTCGATTATGTGAAATATTATAGAATTTACAAAAATACATATCTAGTCATTGGAAATGCCCTCCAAACCTTTGGGTTGGTATTCCTAGGAAAATACCATTCCCAAGGCTTGGGGATTTCCAAAGCAAGATATAATGCGTGTGCTTTATATCTCAGTTTTGACATTTTTTTTGTGTTTTGTGAATGCATTGACAAAACGCGAGCGCATTATAACGCGCTCACATTTTGATCTACATCAAATTTATTTTTCTTATTTTTTTCTTTTCATTCTTCTTGTTATCTTTGAGGGAAACTATATACATTTGCATATGGAAATTTAATTTCTTATACTTTAAGTTATATTTCATGTATATAGGCAGGATGTTTGAGAGTGGTTTCTGATCTCTAGGAGTTATAATGCAAATTCTAGTTTTTGGAAGATCTTAAAAATTTTAGATAGTCGAATTTCAGTAATCAACATGTCAAATTTTAATAATCAAGAGGTCAAACTTTAGTAGTCAGAAAGTTGTATTATCTTTCTCTCTCAATCTCTCCTCTCTACTCTCTATCTCTCCACTCCCTCTCTCTCTCTCTCTCTCCCTTCCTCCCTCTTTCCCCTCTCTCTTCTAGTTTTTGGAAGATCTATCAAATTTTAGACAATCAGATTTCAGTAATCAGAAAATTGCATTATTTCTCTCTATCTCACTCATTTTTATCCCTTACACTCTAGAACTCTCTCTCACTATCTCCATCCCTTTATCTGACTCTCTCTCCCTTGATCTCAAGAACTCTCTCTATCTCGTTGTCTTTGTCTCTGTCTCTCTATCTCCTTTTCCCTCTAATTCTCTCTACCTCACTTCTCCCTCCCTCCCTCTGTCCCTCCCTCCCTTTCTCTCTCTCTCTCTACCTACCTCTCCCTCCATCACTCCCTACCACTCTCTATTTCTCTCTACCCAATCTCTCTCTCTCTCCCTCTCTTCTTCCCTATCTACTCTCTATCTCCCAATCCCTCTCTCTACCTAGCTCTGCATCCATCAAAAAATACCACTCTCTCTACACATATCTATCTCACCTTTCTCTCCCACCCTACCTCTCCCCCCTCCCTCATTCCCTCTCTACTTCTCTCTATCTCTCCTCTCTCTCTACCTCTCCTACTTATCTTTATCTCCTCTCCCTCTCTCTCTACCTACCTCTCCTTCCATAACTCTCTATTTCTCTCTATCTCACCTCTCTCTCCCTCACTATATATCCCTCCCTCTATACTTATCTATATATCCCCTCTCACTCTCTACCTAGCTCTCCATCCATCACAACCTACCACTCTCTCTCTATTACTCTCTCTCTCACCTCCCACTCTCTCCATCCCACCTCCCACTCTCTCCATCCATACCTCCCCCTCTCTTTTCCTCTCTACTCTCTATCTCCATAATCCCTCTCTACCTACCTGTCCATCCATCACTCCCTAACACTCTCTCTACACATCTATATCTTGCTTCTCTCCCTCCCTCCCTCATTCCCTCTCTACTTCTCTCTCTGCCTCTCCTTCCCTCTCTAATTATTTTTATATCCCCTATCCCCCCCTCTCTCTCTCACTAGATGTCTCCCTCCCTACCTCTTCCCATATCTACTCTTTATCTCTCCTCTCCCTCCCTCTACCTCTCTCTCTCTTTCTCTCTCTCACTCCTCCCTCACCCTCTTTCTCTATCACTCTCTCCTCTATATCTCACCATTCTCTCTTTCCCTCTTTGTAACTCTCTACTTCTCTATATGTCATCATTATCTCTCTACATGTTAGAACTGAAAATTTCTATAAAAAATCCTGAGTTTTTCTCCGTTTTAATCCATCATTTTTTATATCTTTTTATAAAAAATCATTCACTACCTTTTAAAAAAATGCTTGCAACCTTTACCGTTGCCTTTATATTCATTTTTATGTCACCACTTTACCGCGGCCTCCCATAAAGGGGCTTGCGGTTTGGTGGTGGTGGTTAGCAGGCAGGCATAAAGTGCTTACCGTGCCACTGTGCGCGGTTAAACCACAGACCACGGTGGCCACAGTAGCGGTTGACAAATAGTGAAGGAGGTCCAATGCGGTACCACCGATGGTCATCTCACAGATCATGGTGATTGCAATGGATGGGAAATGAGAAGTGGTGAGTGATCCATGGGAGCAGCTAGTGATTTGTGGAGCGGCTACTGCAGTACCGCTGGTAGTCAAGCCAGTGACCGCGGTAGTGCAGTGAATAGAGAAAGATGGAGCTGATGGTTAAGTGGTGGACGGTTTGTAAGTGACAAAGGAAAGAGTCAATAAGGCACCGCGGTACCGCGACCTATCAGAATAATGGCCACGGTGGTGTAGTAACAATGAAGTCAATGACAAAGATAGGCACCGCGTTACTACCATTGGCAAAGACATAGATCGTGGTGATTGTGGTAACTAAAGGGAGAACAGTTAGCGGTTTGTAGAATGGCTACCATAGTACCGCAAGGGGTTCAAGTCGAGACCACGGTGATTACAGTAACAATGGAGATAACTAATGCTGTAGATGGTGAGGATAATGGTTGACGAGGAAAACAGTTAACGAAGCAGTCAGTGGTCATGCGATGAATAAAGACAGTGTAGCAGGAGATGCTTACCATGCTACCGCTAGCGGTCATCTCACAGACTGCGGTAGCATGGTAAACAATCAAGATAACCACCAAGGATAGGTACCGTGATACCACGGATGGAAAAGTCCAAGCCCGCGGTAGAGCGGTAAAAATATTAAAGGCCACGAGAAATAAAAGGTAAAGGCAATGTATTAAGTGAAAAATCTAAGACAAAACTATAATATAAAATATTTAATTTTCCGACAAGGCAATTAATTAAATATTTTATTTAATTGTGAAGATTGTAAATGGCCATAACCAGAAAATTGAAGGGTCACGACCCTTGAGATGTAATGTATAAATATTTACAAAAATCTGAAGGATAGGAGAAGTAATTTGGGAGATAGAAAGCAATAGTTAGACTGTAGGAGTTAGATTTTTTCCGAGAAGGGATTGGGAATGTAAATAATGATAGTATCTTTCTTGAAGCAGAATCAATGGAGAAAATGTCTTAAACTGGTGAATTTATTTTTGGTGTTCAGTTGTTGTGATAAAATAATTTAATTTCTTTATTTTTGGTTGTCTCCAACTTGAGATCTTTCTGTCATTTAAATCGGTATATCAAGTATATTTTTGATTTATCAAAATGCATTCTCATTTTGTGTGATTTAACTAGTTGGTGTCTGCAAGTTAGAATTAAATTCCTTCAAGTAAGTCACAATGATTTTAAGATTTCTTTTGGATAGTTAAAGAAGAACCTGATAGAGAAACATTCCAACAATGTTTATACAAGTCATAGACTTAGTGAATTTTTTATGCTAGCCATAGAATTTTTAGAATGCCTAACAACTAGAGTTAAGCCAATAAGAGGAAACACATATCATTTTGACTCCATTTCCCATGTAGATAGAAGGCACTGATCTGCCACAACTCAGAGATACAAATCCATATCAATTAATTTATTCAAAAAACCTTTCATTTGTGTAGTAGGAGTAGGAGTAGTTGTAGTAATCTTATCTATCCACTTCCCTTTGCCATTGTGGATAGATTGTTTCACCAGGAAATACATCTTAAATCTGCAACATACAGATAGGTGCACCCGCCTGGGTTTTGCAGAGCTTGAAGAGTAGAAGGTACAATTGCATCAATTGGCCTTGTTAGTTGGCCAAAAGCATTGTGAAATCTTGGCAACCTCTCGTGGTTCAAACCTGCATTTTTGAGACCCAACAAATTGGCGACTCTACTGGGGAATTACTCAAGAAGATTTTTAGCCTTTCCATTTATAGAGTCAACAAAAATTTCACATTTTGTTTGGAGATTCCGCTGGGGGAAAACCAAAGAAATATCACAATCTATTTCATTTTCCTACGTTTGAAAAAGTAGGTGTCGACTCTATTTTGATTTGATATACAATGCATAGATATTGTGGAACAGTAACATTTTGTCAAGATGGTCGAAGAAAAAAGAAGACACCGAACAAGGAAAGAATTAGAAGAAATGAAACAACAAATGTTATACTGGGAACAAAAAAACCTACAATTGAAACAACAAATGTTGCAATTGGGACTTTAATTTGACAATGAAGGTAGTATGTGCTATTCATAGCAGAACACTTATACACCACAACCATTACCTCATATGAATCATCTTCCATTTCCTGAAAAAAGATCAATGATCTACCAAAACCCATATGGCCCTCCAAATTTTGTCTCAATTATTGATAAACCACTTAACTTTAGTAATATCCAAGGTTACCCAAATCCTTACCCCTGTGATGAGATAGAACTGTTTATGCAAATCCCTAAATTTCATGGAAAATGGAATGAATCAGCTTATGAGCATATGGAACAATTATGGAATGTCATTGTCAGCTTTCAAGTTTATTCAAAGGATGTCATTATGAAATGTTTTTCAAGATCTATGAGGGATAGTGCAAGGGAATGGTTTAAAAAATTTCCTATGCAAAGTATATCTTCATGGGAGGATCTGAAAGAAATATTCTTGAGCCAATACGAGGAAAATGATGATGATCAAGAAGAAGATAATGATATTCATGATCAAAACCAAGACTCCATTACAAAATCAGAATGTGGAGTTTCCCCCTTCGATTCATTTTTTGATATAAGGAGATATAAGGGGGAATCTGTGAGATCTTTATACAATAGGATGATAGATGTATGTATGCAATTACCTCCTCATTGTAGGCCTACAAAGCCCTTGTTTGTTGCACAATTTCTAAGAGCATCGGAGCCTGAATCAACTCATTGGTCAAGATCATTAAAGCATTGTGTCTTAGATGCAACAAATAAATTTATTGATTCCATGCTTGGGACAATGTACATGGATACTGTCAACAATGGATCTAATAGTGATATCATGAATGATCAAATAATGTAGCCAATAGAGGATACATATGCAAGTAAAAATGATGACAATCTACGTGAGGAAGAAGAAGAAGATGATGATATGAGTGGTCAATCATACATATTGGATGAGGGCTACAATGATGAAGATGTTCTTGAAGATACACTTCATAAGGAATATGTTGGTGACAAAACTAGCAAAAATGAGCAAATTGAGCCCTCATTCTCAGACCAACACCATGATGGCACACTTGATAATAAGAAAAAATCCATGGGATAAATCTTGCATGAGGAGGATGAAGATATAGAAGATATCCCATTTATAACAGATTGTGATAGTGTGTGTTATGAGGGATCCATTGAATACTCAAATTATGAAGATGAAATGGTGGATGTTGATCTACAACAGGATGATTGTTGTAGTTCATATGGAGATCAAGAAGTTGGAGAAATAGCAGGAGATCTGGTTGAAACATGTTCACTCAACAGTTAGCAAGTTTCAGATTTGTTAACTCTTGAATACCAGAAGTATGCACTTAAAGATGAGTCCAAAGTTTTGGCTCCAGCCTACATTTGTTTTGACAATGAAGGTAACAATTCATGTCATCCCCTGTGCATCTATCACAGTGATGAGGATTTCTTTGAAGCTGATCAAAAGTCTGTTTGTGTCCAAAAGGAGGTATGTGATTTAAATATTTTTTTCCTACAAGCGAAAGATATTGGTTTACATATAATTGATGATGAGTGCCCAAAATTTGTTTATTCAAGTATTTATGAGGATGACTATATGAATCAAAAGTATTTGTCAGTGCCGACTGAGAATAAGAAAGATATGGAGAATAGCTCTGATTTGATTGTTTTAGAGAATGTTGATGAGATTGAATTATCTGGTTTCCACAAGGAGTATTTAGATTTGCAGGGCCCAGTACAGCTGCCTGATCGTTCAACAACATATGACAGTGAGAATGCCTATGAATGTTTTGTTGAATGTGAATACACTTTGTATGCTAAGGGTGATAAATATTTTCCATGTGATAATGAGAATGATGAAATGCAGAGTGGTGAAAGGAATATGAATCAGGCTAAATACAATGCTTTTTTGAAGGCTTTTAATGATAATGCAAGTTGCAAAATAGGTGGAATGGAAAATTTCAAGAAAGGTCTGGTGAGCTCAAAATAGAATAAGGTCTATGACAGAGGAAAATGCAGGTTTCTCTTTTGGGTGGCCTAGGGCCATCCTTTATGGTTTAAATTTTGAGACCATAGCAAGTACGGAGGATTAGGGATTGCCAGTGCATGGACAATTCCTAACAAACCTCTTTAATCATTCATTTCCATGCATAATATTTTTCGAGGATCTGAGCTTGCCAGTACATGGACATTCTCAGAGGTTCCCTTGTTGAAAAAATATTTTTCCATGTACAGTAGTTTAGGATCCTTTTCATTCCCTCCATTTGCTCCATTTTCATGTCCTTCACTTTTCATTCCCTTCATCTGCCATGGCTTTCATTTTTCATATCTTTTGCTCGGTTTTCTCTACCAAAGATATCCTGGATTCTTACAGTGATTGCACAATCACTCATCCCCAGTTGGAGCCATTGTTAGAACTGAAAATTTCCATAAAAAATCATGAGTTTTTCTCCGTTTTAATCCATCATTTTTCATATCTTTTTATAAACAAACATTCACTACCTTTTAAAAAAATGCTTGCAACCTTTACCGTTGCCTTTATATTCATTTTTATGTCACTAACCGCTTTACCGCAGCCTCCCATAAAGGGGCTTGTGGTATGGCGGTAGCGGTTACCAGGTAGGCATAAAGTGGTTACCACGCCATCGCGTGCGGTTAAACCACAGACCACGGTGGTTGTGATAGCGGTTGACAGAAAGTGAAGGAGGTCCATCATGGTACCGCCAATGATCATCTCATAGACCATGGTGATTGCGGTGGATGGGCAATGAGCAGTGGTGAGTGATCCACAGGAGTAGCTAGCGGTTTGTAGAGCGGCTACCGCGGTACCGCTGACAGTCAAGCCAGTGACCACGATAGTGTGGTGAACAAAGAAAATTGAAGCGAACGGTTAAGCGGTGGACAGTTTGTAAGCGGCAAAGGAAAGAGTCAATAAGGCACTGCGATATAGAGACCTGTCAAAACAATGGCCACGGTGGCACAGTAGCAGTGAATTCAGCAACAAAGATAAGCACCATGTTACCACCATTGGCAAAGACATAGACCGTGGTGATTGCGGTAACTGAAGGGAGAACAGTTAGCGGTTTGTAGAATGGCTAACGCAGTACCACAAGGGGTTCAAGTCGAGACCACAGTGATTGCGGTAATGGTGAAGATAACTATGGCGGTAACATGGTATATGGTGAGGATAACGGTTGATGAGGCAAACAGTCAACGAAGCAGTCGGTGGTCATGCGGTGAATGAAGAAAGTGTAGCAGGAGATGCTTACCACACTACTGCTAGCAGTCATCTCACAGACTGTGGTAGCACGGTAAATAGTGAAGCTAACCGCCATGGATAGGTACTGCGATACCGTGGATGGAAAAGTCCAAGCCCACGGTAGAGCGGTAAAAATATTAAAGGCCACGGGAAAGAAAAGGTAAAGGCAATGAATTAAGTAAAAAATCTAAGATAAAACTATAATATAAAATATTTAATTTTCCAACAAGGCAATTAATTAAATATTTTATTTAACTGTGAAGATTGTAAATGGCCATAACCAGAAAATTGAAGGGTCACGACCCTTGAGATGTAATGTATAAATATTTGCAAAAATCTAAAGGATAGGAGAAGTAAGTAGGGAGATAGAAAGCATTAGTTAGACTGTAGGAGTTAGCTTTTTCCCGAGAAGGGACTGGGAATGTAAATAATGATAGTATCTTTCTTGAAGCAGAATCAATGGAGAAAATGTCTTAAATTGGTGAATTTATTTTTGGTGTTTGGTTGTTGTGATAAAATAATTTAATTTCTTTATTTTTGGTTGTCTCCAACTTGAGATATTTCTATCATTTAAACCAGTATATCAAGTATATTTTTGATTTATCAAAGTGCATTCTCATTTTGTGCGATTTAACTAGTTGGTGTCTACAAGTCAGAATTAAATTCCTTCAAGTAAGTCACAGTGGTTTTAAGATCTCTTTTGGATAGTTAAAGAAGAACTTGATAGAGAAACATTCCAGTACTGTTTATGCAAGTCATAGACTTAGTGAATTTTTTATGCTAGCCATTGAATTTTTAGAGTGCCTAACAACTAGAGTTAAGCCAATAAGAGGAAACACGTATCATTTTGACTCCATTGCCCATGTGGATAGAAGGCACTGATCTACCACAACCCAGAGATACAAATCCATATCAAACAATTTATTCAAAAAACCTTTCATTTGTGCAGTAGGAGTAGGAGTAGTTGTAGTAATCTTATCTATCCACTTCCCTTTGCCATTGTGGATAGATTGTTTCACCAAGAAATACATCTTAAATCTGCAACATATAGATAGGTGCACCTACCTAGGTTTTGCAGAGCCTGAAGAGAAGAGGACACAATTGCATCAATTGGCCTTGTTAGTTGGCCAAAAGCATTGTGAGAGCTTGGCAACCTCTTGTGGTTCAAACCTACTTTTTTGAGACCCAACACTACATATCTTTATCTCACCTATCCCTCTTTACCTCTCCCCTCCTCCCCTCTCTCGACCATCCTCCCTCATTCCCTCTATCTCTATCTCTCTCTACTTCTCTCTATCTCACCTATCCCTCTCTACCTCCATATCCCTCCATCACTCTCTACCACACTCTCTCTATTTATCTCTATCTCACCTCTCTCTCACCTCCCTCTCTCTCCCTTCATACCTCTCCCTCTACTTCCCTCTCTACTCTTTATCTCCCTAATCCCTCTCTACCTACCTCTCCATCCATCACTCCCTACCACTCTATCTACACCTCTCTATATCACTTCTCTGCCTCCCTTATTCGCTCTCTCTTTCTCTCTACCTCTCCTTCTTTCTCTAATTATCTTTATCTCCCCTAACCCTCTCTCTCTCTCACTAGATGTCTCCCTCCCTAAATTTTCCCCTATCTACTCTTTATCTCTCCTCTCCCTCCCTCTACCTCTCTCTCTCTCACTCTCTCTCACTCCTCCCTCACCCTCTTTCTCTCTCACTCTCTCATCTCTATCTCACCATTCTCTGTTTCCCTCTCTGCAACTCTCTCCTTCTCTATATGTCACCATTCTCTCTTTACTTATCTTTATCTCACATCTCCCTCTTTACCTCTCCCTTCCTCCCCTCTCTCACCCACCCTCCCTCCTTCACTCTATCTCTATCTCTCTCTACTTCTCTCTATCTCACCTATCCCTCTCTACTCGTATATCCCTCTTTCACTCCCCACCACACTCTCTTTATTGCTCTCTATCTCACCTCTCTCTCACCTCCCTCTCTCTCCCTCCATACCTCTCCCTCCATTTTTCCTTCCTTATCTACTCTTTATATCTCATGTCTCTCTACCTCTCCTTCCCTCTCTACTTAACTTTATCTCCTCTTTCCCTCCCAACCTCTCTCTCTCCCCCCAATCCCTCCCTCCCCCTCTTTCTCTTTCCCCCTATGAGGTTTGAGGGTGTAAGGTTTAGTGTTTACAGTATAGGGTTAAGTGTATAGGGAATAGGGATTAGGGTTTAGGATATTAGGTATAAATTTTAAAGTATAGGGTATAGGGATGACGGATGAGGGTTTAGGTCTTAGGTTTTAAGGTATAGGGTTGAAGGTTGAGGGATAGTGTTTAGGGTTGAGGGTATAAGGTTAAGTGTATATGGTATATGGATTATGGTTTAGGATATTGGGTATATAGTTGAGGGTATTGGGTTGAGGATATTAGGTTTACGGTTGATGGGTTAGGGTTTAGGATTTATGTATAAGTTTAAGGGTTGAGGGTTGAGGTATAATGTTTAGGATTGAGGGTATGAGGTTTAAGTGTATAGGGTATAGGGATTAGGGTTTAGGGTGTAGGGTGTAGGGTATAAGGTATAGGGCTAATTTTTGAGAGTGTAGGGTTTTTCGTTTAAGTATAGGGTTGAGGGATAATGTTTATGGTTTAGGGTATAAGATTTATGGTGTAGGGTATAGAGATGAGACATGAGGGTGTAGGGTTTAGGGTTTAAGGTAGAGGGTTGAGGGTATAGGGCTAAGTGTATAGGTTATATGGATTAGGGTTTAGAATAATGGGTATAGGGTTGAGGGTGTTGGGTTTAGGGTTGAGGTTTAGGGTTTAGGGATGATGTTCAAGGATTAGGCTATAATGTTGAGGGTATAGGGTATAGGGATGAGGGTTGAAGGTGTAGGGTTTAGGTTTGAAGGTATAGGGTTGAGGGTTGAGGTGTAGTGTTCAAGGTTGGGGGTGTAGGGTTAAGTGTATAGGGTATAGGGATTAGGGTTTATGATATTAGGTATAGGTTTGAGGGTATTGGGTTTAGGGTACAAGGTTTGATGTAGGATTTAGCATTTAATTATAGGGTTAAGGGTTCAGGGATAATTTTTAGGGTTTATGTTATAGGGATGAGGGTTGAGGGTGTAGGGTTTATGGTGTAAGGTATAGGGTTAGAGGTATAAGGTTAATTATATAAGGTATTTGGATTATGGTTTAGTATATTAGGTATAGGGTTGAAGGTTGTCAATTTCACCGAATTGGCAAGATAGTGGGTACACTTGCTTGCCAATTCGGTGAAATTGGCAACCTAACTTGGCCTATTTGAAAAAGTGGGTCCACTAGCTTGGGGTCTCCTAGTGATGTAAAATATCTACCCAAGTAAAATCTCTACCCTGATCCCTCAACCCTCAACCCTTAAATCCTTAGCCCTCAACCCTCAACCCTCAAATCCTAATCCCTTAACCCCTATACCCTATACCCTATACATTGGACCCTCAACCTTAATCCCTCAACCCTATACCCTCAATCCTCTACCCTCTACCTTAAACCCTCAAACCTTAAACCCTCTACACTCTAACCTATACATTAAACCCTCAACACTCAATTCTTAATCCTCAACCCTATACCCTCAACCCTCTACCCTCAACCTTAAACTCTCAACCCTCAACCCTTAAAACCTCTACCCTATACATTAAACCCTCAACCCTCAATTATCAACCATAATCCGTTAATCCCTCAACCCTCAACCCTTAAACCCTCAACCCATCAAATATCAACCCTTAAAACCTAATCCCTCAATCCCTATACATTGGACCCTCAGCCCTATATGCTCAATCCTCTACCCTCAACCTTAAACCCTCAACCCTCAACCCTTAAACCCTCAACCCTATACATTAAACCCTCAACCCTCAATTCCCAACCCTCAACCCTTAATCCCTCAACCCTTAAACCCTTAACCCTCAACCTAATCCTTAAACCATATACCCTCAAACATATACCCTAAACCCTCTACCCTCAACCCTAAACCATTTAACCCTAAACCCTTAAACCTTATACCCTCTACCCTCAACCCAATTCCCTCTACCCTCTAACCTTATCCCTCAACCCTAAACCCTCAACCCAATATCCTAAATCATCAACCCTATAGGTCCTCCACCCTAATACCTCAACCCTATACCCTCAACCCCTATCCCTTTCTCTCTATCTATACATCTCACCTTTCTTGCCCTACCTCTCTCCTACCCTCTCTAATTGTCTCTATCTACCCTATCCCTCTTTCTATGTACCTTTTGCTCAATCAATCCATACCACTCTCTCTCACTCCCTCTATCTATCTATCTATCTCTATCTCACTCCCACTAACTCTCCATCACTTCCTCTCTCCTACTCCCTCTTAGGGTTTAGGGATTGTGGTAGATATTTTTCTTGGTTTTAAGAGTTTAAGGGTTAAGGGTAGAGGGTATTGGGTTGAGGGTAGAGACCCAATACCCTCTACCCTTAGCTCCAATCCCTGTACCCTCAAACCATATCCCTTTCTCTCTATATATACATCTCACTTCTCTCTCCCTCCCTCTCTCCTACCCTCTCTAATTTTCTCTATCTACCCTCTCCATATTTTTATGTACCTCTTGCTCAATCAATCCCTACCACTCTCTCTCACTCCCTCTATCTATCTCTCTCTATCTCCCTCCCACTACCTCTCCATCACTTGGCCTGTTTGAAAAAATGGATCCAAGAAATGGGGTCTCCTAGTGATTTACATCAATAAGACACCCCATTTCTTGGACCCATCTTTTCAAAGAGGTCACTACATTGCCAATTTCATCTAATTGGCAAGCTAGCAAGTCCACTAGCTTGCCAATTTGGTGAATTTAGCAACCTAACTTTCCCTGTTTGAAAAAATGGGTCCAAGAAATGGGGTCTTCTGGTGATGTAAATCAAAATCATTGGAAGAACCCATTTCTTGGACCCATTTTTTTCAAAACAGGCCACTACATTGTCAATTTCACCGAATTGGCAAGTGAGTGGGCCCACTAGCTTGGCAATTTGATGAAATTGGAAACCTAACTTGCCTCTTTGAAAAAATGGGTCCAAGAAATGGGGTTTCTCAGTGATTTAAATCACCAGGAGACCCCATTTCTTGGGCCCATTTTTTCAAACAAGCTACTACATTTTTAATTTCACCAAAGTGGCAAGCTAGTGGGCCCACTAGCTTGCCAATTTGGTGAAATTAGCAACCTAACTTGCACTGTTTGAAAAAATGGGTCCAAGAAATGGGGTCTCTTGGTGGTTTACATCACCAGGAGACCCCATTTCTTGGACCCATTTTTTCCAAATAGGCCACTACATTGCCAATTTCACCAAATTGGCAAGCTAGTGGGCCCACCATCTTGGCAATTTGGTGAAATTGGAAACCTAACTTTCTTGTTTGAAAAAATGGGGTCTCCCAATGATGTAAATCATCGAGAGACCCCATTTTTTGGATCCATTTTTTCATCAGACCACTACATTCCCAATTTCACTGAATTGACAAGCTAGGGTAGAGGGTTTAAGGTTTTAAGGGTTAAGGGTAGAGGGTAGAGGGGAGAGAGATTGAAGGAGTGAGTGAGAGAGAGAGAGAAACTTGAGAGAGGGAGAGATGGTAGGAGGGAGATAATTGAGAGAAAGAGAGAGAGAGAGAGAGAGAGGGGAGGGAGTGGAAGAGAGATATAGGGTAGAGGGTAGAGGGTTTAAGGGTTTAAGGGTTAAGGGTAGACGATAGACGGTTAAGGGTAGAGAGGAGAGAGATAGGAGTGAGTGAGTGAGAAAAAGAGTTTAGAGAGGGAGAGGATGTTGGAGGGAGAGACTTGAGAGAGATAGATGGTAGAGGGTTAAGAGTGGAAGGTAGAGGGTAGAGGGTAGAGGTTTAATGGTTAAGGGTTAAGGGTTTAGGGTTAAGGGTAGAGGGGATAGAGATAGAGGGAGTGAGTGAGAGAGAGAGAGACCTAAGAGAGCAATAGGGGGTGGGAGGTAGATACTTGAGAGAGA
>CM021100.1:8274170-8299109 GCA_007115665.2 Sequoiadendron giganteum | reverse complement strand
GTAGGTAGAGGGTTAATAGTTAAGGGTAGAGGGGAGAGAGATAGAAGGAGTGAGAGAGAGAGAGAGAGACTTGAGAGAGGGAGAGGGGGTAGGAGGAAGATACTAGAGAGAGAGAGAGTGAGGGAGTGGGAGAGAGATAGAGGGTAGAGGGTTTAAGGGTTAAGTGTTTAGGGTTTACGGTCAAGGGTAGAGGGGAGAGATAGAGAGAGTGACATAGAGAGATACTTGAGAGAGTTAGATGGGGGAAGAGGGAGAGGGTTGAGAGAGAGAGAGGGATGGATTGAGTGGGAGATATATAGAGTGAGGGATGGTTAAGGGTATAGGGTATAGATTTTAAGGGTTAAGGGTTAAGGGTAGAGGGTTAGGGGTTTAAGGATTTAGGGTTTAAGGGTTAAGGGTAGAGGGTAGAGGGGAGAGATTTATAGTGAGTGAGAGAGAGACATAAGAGAGGGAGGGGGGTAGGAGGGAGAGACTTGAGAGAGAGAGATATGGAGGGAGTAGGATAAATATAGAGGGAGGTAGGGTTAAGGGTGGAGGGTATATGGTTTAAGGGTTTAGGGTCTATTCTTAAGGGTAGAAGGGAGAGAGATAGAGGGAGTGACCTGGAGAGAGGACTTGAGAGAGGGAGAGGGGTTAGGAGGGAGAGGTTTGAGATATTGAGGGATGGAGGGAGTGGGAGAGGGATAGAGGGAGGGAGGGTTAAGTGTATAGGGTAGAGGGTTTAGAGTTTAAGGGTTAAGGGTTTAGAGTTTAGGGTTAAGGGTAGAGGGTTAAGGGTTTAAGGGTTTAAGGGTTAAGGGTTAAGGTTAGAGAATTAAGAATTAAGGGTATAGGGAAGAGAGATAGAGGGAGTGAGTGAGAGAGAAAGACCTAAGAGAGGGAGAGGCAGTAGGAGGGAGAGAATTGAGAGAGAGATATGGAGGGAGGGTTAAGGGTAGAGGGTAGAGGGTTTAAGGGTTTAGTGTTTAAGGGTTAATGGTTTAGGGTTAAGGGTAGAGGGGAGAGATAGATGGATTGATTAAGAGAAATAGAGATACCTAAGAGAGGGAGAGGGGGTAGGAGGGATATATTTGAGAGAGAGATAGAGGGAGTGGGAGAGAGATAAAGGGTAGAGGGTTAATAGTAGAGGGTAGAGGGTGTAGGGTTTAAGGGTTTAAGGGTTAAGGGTTAAGGGTTAAGGGTAGAGGGGAGAGAGATAGTAGAGAGAGAGACTTACTGAGAGAGGGGAGGGAGTAGGAGGGAGACTTGAGAGAGAGAGAGAGAGGAGGAAATATATAGAGAATCTCCCTCATACCCCATCTCTCTCAAGACTCTCCCTCCTACCCCCTCACCCTCTCTCAAGTCTCTCACTCACTCCCTCTATCTCTCTCCCCTCTACCCTTAACCCTAAACCTTAAAACCTTATCAATTGAACCCTACACCCTTAAACCCTCTACCATCTACCCTTAACCCTTAACCCTCTATTTTTCTCACACTCCCTCACTCCCTATCTCTCTCTCTAGTCTCTCCCTCCTACCCCTCTCCCTCTCAAGTCTCTCTCCCACTCACTCACTCCTTCTATGTCTCTGCCCTCTACCCTTAACCCTCTTCCCTTTATCTCTCTCTTACTGCCTCCCTCTCTCTCTCACTCACTCACTCCCTCTATCTCTCTCCCCTCTACCCTTAACCCTAAACCCTAAACCCTTGACCCTTAAACCCTTAAACACTCTACCCTCTACCCTCTACCCTCTACCCTTATCCCTCTACCCTATATCTCTCTCCCTCACCCTCTCCCGCCCTCAATTATCTCCCTCCTACCCCCTCTCCCTCTCTTAGGTCTCTCTCTCTCACTCACTCCCTCTATCTATCTACCCTCTACCCTTAACCCTAAACCCTTAACCCTAAACCCTTAACCCTTAAACCCTCTACCCTCTATCTCTATCCCAATCCCTCTCTCTCAAATATCTCCCTCCTACCCCCTCTCCCTCTCTTAGGTCTCTCTCTTAGTCACTCCCTCTATCTCTCTCCCCTCTACCCTTAACCCTTAAAAACTAAACCATTAAACCCTCTACCATCTACCCTTAACCCTCCCTCCCTCTATCTCTCTCCCACTCCCTCCATCTCTCTCTCCCAAGTCTCCACCTCTTACCCCCTCTCCCTCTCTTAGGTTTCTCTCTCTCACTCACTCACTCCATCTATCTCTCTCCCCTCTTCCCTTAACATTTAATCCTCTACCATTAACCCTTAAACCCTAAACCCTTAAACCCTTAACCCTTAAACCCTCTACCCTATACCATTAACCCTCCCTCCCTCTATCTCTCTCCACTCCCTCCCTCCCTTCAACCCTCTCCCTCCTAACTCTCCCTCTCTCAAGTCTCTCTCTCACTCACTCCCTCTATCTCTCTCCCCCTACCATTGCCTAAACCCTAAACCCTTAATCCCTCTACCCTTAACCTTGCCTCCCTCTATCTCTTCCCACTCCCTCCTCTCTCTCTCTCAAGTCTCTCCCTCCTACCTCCTCTCCCTCTCTCAGGTCTCTCTCATTCATTCACTCCCTCTATCTCTCTCCCCTCTACCCTAAACCCTCTAACCCTTAACCCTTAACCCTTAAACTATCTACCCTCTACCCTTAACCCTCCCTCCCTCTATATCTCTTCCATTCTTTCCCTCTCTCTCTCTCAACCCTCTCCCTCATCCCTCATCTCCCTCTCTTAGGTTCCTCTCTCTCAATCAATCTCTCAATCTCTCTCCCCTCTACCCTTAATCGTAAACCCTAAAACCTTAACCCTAAAACCCTAAACCATTAAACCCTCTACTTAACCCCTCCCTCCCTCTATCTCTCTCCCACTCCCTCCCTCTCTCTCAAGTATCTCCCTCCTAACCCCTCTCCCTTCTCAGGTCTCTCTCTCTCACTCACTCACTCCCTCTATCTCTCTCCCCTCTATTCTTAACCCTCTACCCTATACATTGGATCCTCAAACCTCATCTAACTCTATCTCTCCCTCCTCTTCTCTACTTCTCCATTTCTCACTTCTCCATCCATATCTCCCTCCCTCAATCCATCCCTCTCCACCCTAATCCCTCAATGCTTAAACCCTTAAACACTCCCTAAACCCTTGAACCTTAACCCTTAAACCCTAAACCTTTAAACCCTCTACCCTCTACCCTCAACCCTATACCATAAATCCTTAAACCCTTAAACTCAAGTAAAATATCTACCCTAATCCCTATACCCTGAACCCTGAACCCTCTACCCTGAACCCTTAAACCCTAATCCCTCAACCCCTATACCCTCTACCCTATACATTGGACCCTCAACCCTCTACCCTGTACCCTCAACCTTAAACCATATACCCTCTACCATCTACACTTTACCCTATACATTAAACCCTCAACCCTTAATCCATCAACCCTAGGTAGGTAGGGAAATATAGGTGAGATACAGAGTGATAAAGGGAGAGGTAAGTAAATAGAGGGAGATGGGAGATAAATATAGGTAGAGAGGGAAGGATATGTATAAAAAGGAGAGATAAATAGAAGTAGAGAGGGGAGGGATGGAAAGGTAGGGAGGAGATAGATGTGAGAGTGTGTGTGTGTATGTGTGAGAGAGAGAGGGGGGTAGAGAGAGGGAGGTAGTGGGAGGGAGAGGAGATATAGAGAGTAGAGAGGGAAATAGGTAGGGAGGAGACACTATTGAGATATAGAGTGATGGAGGGAGAGATGGGTAAAGAGAGGGAGAGGGGAGATAAAGATAAATAGAGAGGGAAGGAGATGTAGAGAGTGGAGGGATGGAGGGAGAGGAAAGGAGGAGATAGAGGTGAGTGTGTGTGAGAGGGAGAGAGAGTGAGAGGAGAGAAAATAAGGGGAGAGAGGAATGGGGAGAGAGAGAAAGAGAGTAGAGAGGGAAGGATAAAGTAAGATAGAAAGTGGGTGGAGGTAGAGAGAGTGGTAGGTAGTGGAGGGAGATTTGGGTAGAGAGGTAAAGAGAGAGGGAGGGATAGGAGGGAAGGAGGCAGGGTGAGATGGAGAGAGAGTGATGAGATAGAGAGTTTAGAGGTAAGGAGAGAATGAGAAAGAGAGATAAAGAGAGAGAGGGAGGTTGGAGGTAGAAAGGGATAGGTGAGATAGAGAGAGGGAAGGAGGGAAATTGGGATAGAGAAAGAATGATGATTTGGAGAGGAGGGAGTGAGAGGGAAGGAGGGAAATTGGGAGAGAGAGAGAATGGTGATTTAGAGAGGAGGGAGTGAGAGGTAGGGATATATATAGTGGTGAGATAGAGAGAAGGAGAGAGAGAAAGAGAGAAAGAGAGGGATGGAGAGACAGAGAGAGAGGTAGGTAGAGGAAAGGAGAGGAGAGATAAAGAGTAGAGAGGGAAAGAGGTAAGAAAGGAGACATAGGTGAGATAGAGAGGGATGGAGAGAGAGAGATGGAGGGAGAGGTAGGTATAGAGAGGGAACTTGAGAGAGGAGAGATGGAGAGTAGAGAGGGGAGGGAGCAATTTCAGAGGTAGGGAGGGAGATAGAGGTTTGTGTGTGTGAGTGAGAGAGAGAGAGAATGGTGAGATAGAGAAAAGGAGAAATTGAGAGAGAAAGAGGGGGGAGGGAGGGAGGTACAATAGTGAGAGAGATTGGGAGGAGAGACAAAAAGAATGGGAGGGAGGGTGAGGTTGAGAGAGGGAGGGAGAGGAGAGATAGAGAGAAGTAGCGAGGGAAGGAGGGAGGGAGGGAGTGTTAGGGAGGGAGATAGAGGTTTGTTTGTGTGTGAGAGAGAGAGAGATAGAGAGTGGTGAGATAGAGAGGATAAAGTGAGAGGGAGGGAGAGAGAATTATGAGATAGAGAGGAGAGAGTTAGAGAGAAAGGGGAAAAGAGGGATAGAGAGTGAGAAAGAGATGTAGGTAGAGGGAGGGAGAGGAGAGATAGAGAGTAGAGGGAAAGAGGTAGGGAGGGAGACATAGGTGAGATACAAGGTGATGGAGGGAGATATAGGTAAAGGGAGAGAGAGAGAGGATATAAAGATAAGTAGAGAGGGAAGGAAATGTAGAGAGAGAGAAGAGATAGAGATAAGTAGAGAGTAGGGGAGGGAGGTAGATGTAGGGAGGAGATAGAAGGGTGTGTGAGAGAGAGAGAGGGGAGAGAGGGAGGAAGGGAGAGAGGGGGAGTGAAGAGATAGAGAGTGGAGAGTGGAGAGGAGAGAGTGAGAGAGAAAGATGATACAAGTTGTTGACTACCTAAATTTGACCTCTTGATTACTGAAATTTGACATGTTGATTACTGAAATTTGAGAAAGTCTGAAATTTTTATGATCTTCCAAAAAATAGAATTTCATTATAACTCTTAGAGATCTGAAACCACTCTCAAACATCCTACCTATATACATGAAATATAACTTAAAGTATAAGAAATTAAATGTCCATATGTAAATGCCAACTTATACTTAAATGTTTATTTCACGTGTATAGTTTCCCTGAAAGATAACAAGAAGAAAGAGACAAGAAAAAGAGAAGAAAAAATTCAATGTAGACCAAAACGAGAGTGTGTTATAACATGCTCATGTTTTGGAAATGTTTTTTTGATTTCAAAAAATGCACATTTTTTGAACTCAAAATGCACACATTTTTTGAAATTTAAACCATAATGCGAGTGCATTATAACACGCTTGCTCTATGGCTTGGTAATGATCAATCCTAGGCTTGATCATTACCAAGCCATAACGTGAGCACATTTTACTATAAGGCGCTCACATTTTTTCTATTTCAGGATGAAAAAGTAAATAGGCCACAAATTTGTGACCCATCTTTCTGCACTTACCCTACTTTTTTAAGTAATCTGAGCCGACTTAATCCTAAGGGGGGGAGTATGTCATATTCCCTCGACACTTTGTTAATCATTTTGCATGACCCCTAGCCTCAATGTAATTCAGACTAGGGGTGGAACTTTGAACTTTAATATGTGAACATGTATAAGTGTGTGTGTGTATGTGCATAAGTGTGTGTTAAAATTATGAACCTTGATGTTATTATTATTAAGTGTGTTTATCAATCTTATTATGTTATTTTAATTTAATACATTAAATGCTAGATTAACATAGATTAATGATTTGATTGTTGTATTTGTGTGAGGCTTTTCGTTGGATGCAAGTACAAGGGGTGCAAAGTGATGTCGATTATGTGGTTTCGTTAGTGGAGAGATAGACAATTGGTATGTCATTCTACTATTGACCTTGTCTATAGATTCCAGTAGCCCGAGGTTCAATCAACCTAGGATTTTGATATTTTTTAGCTAGAGTTACTTGACTCGACTAGATAGAGCCATTAGGTCTAGTTAAATATCTAGATTATTTGATAATGCTCAATTTGGTAGATTTAATTAAGGTCTATGAAAGAAGGGAGTAAATTAAAATAAATAAATATCTAAAGGCGAATAAATAAATTAAGTCATATAAGAAAATAATAAATTATATACTTGATAGCTACATTATTAAAATGAAAACAATTTTAAAAAATGAATAGAAAAAAAAAACTCACTATTTATATCAAATGTCATACTCCACCAAACCCGTGAGAAATAAAATATATCATCGAGCAAATAGGAAAGAAAAGGGAAGGACACACAAAAAAGGAAGGAGATGCTTTCACAGGAGAGGAAGGCGATGAAAGACAATAGTGCAGGGAGGCTATCAAAATCTTGACCAAGGATGAAGAAGCATAGTGAGGAGGAGGACATCAGAGGCATTAAAAGGCCTGGAAACCTCTACAATAGCTGCCAATGGCAAGAAGAAGTTTTGACCAACATGCCATGAAAAACCCCATCCATTTATTCTTTAACAAGACTGACAACGTCTCATTTTTGGGTAGAGAGGATTTGGAGAAAGAGAAGACGAAGAAACAAAGGTCGTGGTTGAAGTAGGGACAAGTTTTGAAGAGGAAGCCATAGTTTGGCGGCTAGGGCATTCCATTTTTCTATTGAACACCTCAAAAAATCAGGTTTGAAATCCTTCTATTTTACAGTACAATTCTATGTTGCAGCCTTTGTGAAATTTTATTTGAGCCTTGGAATCTTGAATTAAAGTTCTTACAATAAATTGTTTGGAGAGCTCACCACATGTTCAAGTGCTAGGAGCTGTGTTTTTCTTTTATAAATTTAAGCTAGTGTAAAGAAAATAATTCAAGAAACTAGGAAATCAGAAAATAAAACTACACACCAACTGTAGGATGGAGCACTTGAATATGGAATCCCTTCTTGCTTATTTTGAACAAAAAAAACTCATAGGACAGATGAGGGAAGGTATTATGACTTAAGCAGAGATTTTAGAACCATCAAATCACATAGTTGCTTGACTACATAAAAATTAGAGAGGCTCAATAATTTAGATTGTATGCAATTATTTTGTTCTCTTTGAGTTGTAATAGTTAGCTTCAGGATCATTTCATTTGTAGGAACGAGTCTCAATGGTTGATAAGTTCATAATCCTAAAGTTAGAGGCATAAGGGGAAAGAAGGGTTTGTAAGCATCCATTTAATACAACATTATGCCACTGAGAAAGAGTGATAGATTTAGTTTCTCCTTCACAACTACCTTACACAATTTCTATGTTACCCCATTAAGGTATGAGCAGAAATTTAGGGAAACATATAGCTAAGTGGTAAGATTTATGTAATTAATTTTCTGCCATGATAAATACAATAATGTGTCTACTATCCTTTTGGAAATAACTAGATTTACTACTCTATTAACTTCATATGCTGGTTCAATTGCTTGGTAATTGATCTCATGGGGTAGTGAGTTGTTAGTAGTTAATAGTTTTAGTTCTGTCAACTGTGAGTAAGACTTAATAATGGTCTATTTTTTCTTAGGGAAGATAGTTGGTCAAACCTAGGGTAAATGAGTTAACATATCTCTTTCAACCATAGTATTAATGATCTAATTTTTATTTTAAGTCTGATTTAAACAGAGAGGATTAAGAAGACTCCCTTAATTATTACCTTATTAAATTGATCTTACCATAGAAATGGTGTGGGTCAAATATATTACAAATAAATTAAAAATATGTGAGATGCTAACTCTATGTAATATTTGCACATTGTATAATCCCTACCAAAAAAGTGATTGTGGAAAGGTATTTCCCCTTCATAGAGGTTCCCCAAATTGAAGCATCAAACAATGTTAGTGATAAAATAACTCTTTCATAACCTTAGGCTAAAACTAAGACAAAGACATGGTAGAATGTAAGCAATGCTTGGGGAAGGTGAATTGATCTATCGTTGTCCCCAAGTTAAATACTCCTTACCTCTCTGCCTTATTGGCTACTGGGACAACCATCTATATGTGGGTTATTTTTTTATATGAACGAGCAAATAGGTAGTCATTCTCCTCTAATGGAGTACTTGAACTGTTGTAGTATGGAATTATAGTCCCCTACAAATTTATGTTTTGAAAATTGTTCTCGAAGGAATGAATAGAGTAGGTAAACACCTCAATCTATCTAGAGATGCAGAGTTACCTTCTATCCCCCATAAGGTGTCTATGAGTAAGAGGTGCTCTCATGAAATATCTAGCCATATCATGCTTGGTTGTAGCTATGATGGGAGAATATTGATCCTAAGTTGGAACCTACTGAGTTTGATTTGAGAACCTACTTTTGGTCCAACGCTAAGCTTGAGCCAATGAATAGTACTACTCAAGATGGATAGTAGTCTAAGAGTAGAACTAGGCTCAAGATGGAAAAAAGACTAGGGACAATATTATACTTGAAATGGACCATAGTCCAGGGGCGGTGCTAAGTTCAAGATGAACGGAGGTCTAGGGGTTGCAATAAGCTTGAAAGGGACAATAGTCTAGGGGAAATGCTATGCCCAAGATGGACAAGAGTCTAGAAGCAATACTAGGTCGAGATGGTCATTAGTCTAGGGACCATCCATGCCAATGATGGCTACTCTTGGTTTCTTAGCTGATAGATGGGCATAAGGAAGGTGAATTTCCTAGCAAGCTCAAGTAGGTAGAACGAACTCCCTGTGTAACCCTATATCTGTTAAGGGGTCTATAAGCTACCATAGCTAGGTGTGCCATGGAAAGAGGGTCATTAGGAAGACAATAGGCACATAGTTTAAGGGATTGAATGACACACTCTCTCACACACCACGAGCCAAATAATACGCTTGGAGGGGTGGATAGGGTTTGGATCCACTTTGGTTGGGATCAGTTTGCACCCCACCATGAGCAGAGTAAGCAGGGACACGAAGATAACTCGAACTCAATCATGAATGTATGTACAAGCCAGTTAGTAGTTTCCTTATGATTTAATGCAACAAGTTGAACTAGTGGATTATGTAACTTATAGGATATTATAATGCTTAAGCTGATCTCCATTATTTTTTATATGACTCTAACCTTCTATGTGATCCTTCTTGCATGATGAAGAAAAGGAAAAATAATAAAAAAATTGTCCAGAAATTCTCCTCTTCTTTGGGACAATTTTTACACAGAAATACAATTCACTAAATTGTTTCCTAGAGGAAATAATATAGAGCTTCTTGCAAACATACATTTTGCAAGGGAAAGAATATTGACACAATCTGGATGTCAATTCTAGTAAAACTAATAATAATGGTGAAATGGGTCAACCTAAACAAAGTTGTGATAGAGACACTAAAAATGCCAGATAACATGAAGAATTTGCATACTCTCCAAAGTCAAGTATCTGGTCAAAAATATTAAATCGTGTACAATGCAAGTGCTAGTTTGTCTTGGGCATTGAAAGCATAAGTTTGTTTAGATTATTGATAGAGTCCTTTGGAAATAAGATTAGAACTCCCAATACATGCAATGGAAGGCCTTCATCTATGCATAATGAAATAAGGAACCGAGATCCAAAACTTGAGCTAAACGAAGCTTAGAGAAATTCTTCAACTTTCTTTCTTAAATTGGTACAAAATCCAAAGAACGCTATCAACAATTCATAAACAACCTTTATGATGATTCACCTACCATGATTCCCACTACTAGAAATGTTGGTCGAAAAGGTAACTTGCAACTGATTAGTAGTGCCTCCACTCGCCTATCCGATTATTATATGGAGTACTCTACTATTTTTGTACACTGCCAACTTCAATGTCTTTCAAGGCATTAGTCTCAAATCCACTCTTTAGTAGACTAACATCCTAATCTGTGACATTTCTCTCTTTCAGAGGTATAAAGGATATGCTTTTTGCACTGACTTGTTTTGCAAACTCCATTGCCCAACTATAGTATATCATGCCGACGACAGCAACTAACATTCCCATTATATTTTTAGTAGTGAGTGTTAAATAAAAAATCACCCAACCTAGTATAAGAACGCAAACAATTTTCATGTATCCCAAAATCTGAAAAGAAATTGTAGAGAAGCACTCAATGCAGAGATACTGATTCAGGTTACAGAATACTGCTAATGTGCATGAAAGTAATATAAAGAACTGCACAAAGTTCAACAATAAATATGATTAGATTTAATATTTCACATCTTAGTTAAAAACTATGGTTTCAGCAAGCAAATAGTTGAAAATTACACTTGGATTTGTAAATAGATTAAATGCTTAGCAGTAGTACAGTACGAGACTAACAAGTTACGACCATTTAAATAGTAATCTATAAATGGACCAAACACTCAAAGAGAAGCAACCTGTATAGGAGCAGTCTTGCTTAGGAGATCAAATGACCCAATGTTGTATTTCTTTTGTAAGGATCCAATTGAATGCAAGAAGAACCAAAAATGTCAAGAATTAGCATCCAAAGAGAACACAACTATATAAAATAGGAGAAAATAGCTATATGAAATATGGAATTGATAAGCAAACAATAAATCATGGAATTACAAATTTTGAGAACTGAATCCAATTAATGGAGTAAAAGGAAAAGTCATTAGTTGTTTGGCACTATTTATCATGGAAAGTATTAGCATCAGAATGAAGCATATAACATGAAAACATGAGAATCAAATTAAGTTCAAATGGAATTTATAAATTAAGACCTAAATTAGTAACTAGTAAGTTTACAACCCATTCTGCCAGATAATATTACCCTGATCTCAATCAGTAAAGAACTCTAGTCGTGTCTTAGTTGTTCATTGTATAGAAAAAGGAATATATTTTTCCCGTTCATTCACTCACAAACGAAAATATGAAACACTGTAACACAATTCTTAACCATGAGAATGCAGATGAACCACACAATGTCACCTAACATGTTAAATCAAATAAGTATAATGATGATCAATTATCCTCTAAACTGCAATACAACCATAAAATATAATTTTTTCTAGACAGCTTGTGGGTTGGTCAAGGTGAGAAGTAACCTTACATTTTGAGGAGACGGAGAAGTAAGTTATGGGGAAAATGCTCCGGAAGAAGATTTTTCGCTGCAGGCAATCCATAAGAACTCATCCAAGCATCAAGTGGATAAGTAGATTTTGCATGCATTTCGGAGAAAATGGCTACAGTAGATGAGGATGGCACAAGTTTTCTTAGCACCAAGCCCTCTTTCATTAATAAAAACATCATCTGTCACTTGTAGGAAACATAGAGAATTCTACAAATGTACTATTTATTAATATCACTAGAATTTTACGTCTTCTTTCACTCGTGCGAAAGATCAAAGAATTCTACAAACATATTATTCATTAATATCATTACTATTTTATATTTTTCTTTTTCTTCAATGATGTGATTTTTTAATATTTGGATTTTGATATATTTTGACTTTATATTTAATTTAATTTTTTTTAATTTAGATTTAAATTTGAAATTTATTTATATTATTTATGTCTTTTTATAAAATTACAAATAATAATTAAAAATTATTAAAATTAATTTAATTTATCATTACTTATCTTATTAAAAATTTGATTATTGTAGAATAATTATAATTCTAAATTTTGTTTTAATTTATATAATGGGTAATCGCACAATAGTTTACAATTTTTGGTCAAACTCGACATTGAAATTATTATTTTTAATTAAATCTTCACATTCACACTTATAGCAGCTAAACCGTGAGGAATTTGAAGATGATGCAACCTAGAGTCTCGTCACATTTTGTCTGTAGATTCTTTAAAAAAAAAAATTCAAAATTTTTGGAATCAAATTGCACTTCTTTTTCCATCTCCCACAAAAACTAGTTTTTTTCATAAAACAACATTTTTATAAAGTGACGCACACCGTATAAAGCATTGTGTTTTTTTCACGAAGAATAAATTTTTAATTCTTTCGAATTTAGATTTGTAATTCCAATATCTAGTGCTTCCACTTGGTTAGATAGTTTTTTATTGGATTTTTCTTTTTTAATCAAATTTCGAAGTCAAACCAATTACAATTCAGACATAGCGCAACCGTATAACGTGCAAATTTTTTTATATATATTAAAATTCTATTTTTTTTGTTGGATCAAGGACTTCAATATTTGGTGCACTCATATTTTTCAATTTTTTTTTAATAATCTGCTATTTTTCCACATGTGTAGAACAAAGACCTTCATTTTTGATGAAAAACCTATGTTTAATAAAACTAAAAAAACAAATACATAATAAAACCAAAACATATTAAAATTATATTCATTGGATAGCTCATTCCAAGGACTACCATAATCATTTGAAATAAATTTTAAATGAATTCATTTGATCCCCCAAAAGGTAAATCAAAAGTGATTTTTTATCAAGATTTTGATAGGTGTAAAGGAGACTCGTTTATAGGTATGATTTAAAACTAGCGAGGTTCTATCCAAAAGGGTTTGATCTAAGGTGGTTTGATCGAACCCTCTTCAATCAGAATCCTTAAAATGAATTTTTTTAAGGCTTAAATCATTATATTTTCTAAAAATATGTGATTTCAATAAAAATCAGTTCCTCTCAAAAATTGTAAACCACTATTGTGGTTGCACCCTATTAATAAAATGGATTTCAAACTTAAAATCTAAATTAAAAGTTATATAATGAGAGAGAGGGAGAGAGAGATGATAACTTTTGATTAGTCATTTCATTTTCATGCCAACAATCCAAGGATAACACATGTCCATGGGGATTTATGTGTAAGGTAGCATGCCATTTGATTAAGGATACAATAATTCAACTTTAAAACCTCTTCAATGTACCCATTGCACACTTAAGGAGGAAAATAGAGAGAGGGGGGGATAAAATGAGACAAAGGATGAGAGGAAAATTGACAAAGAGAGATGAAGAGAGTTAGAAAGAGAAACAAAGATAGAAATGGAGAGATGGAGAGGGGGAGATGTAGATACAAAAATAAAACAGAGAAAGGAGAAACAAAGATAGAGATAGAGATAGAGAGAAAGAGAAATAGAGAGATAGAGAGGGAGACAAAGAGATATAGAGAGATCAAAAAGAGATAAAGATACACAATAGAGCTATAGATATAGAGGAATAAAGAGGGAGACAAAGAGATACAGATAGGAAGAGAGGAAAAGTGAGAAGATGAGAGACATAAATAGATAGTCACATAGATAGAGGGAGATAGAGAGAAATTAGAGAAAAAGATATATAGAGGTAAAAAGATTAAGAGATAAAGAAGGGAAGGGGGGGAGAGAGAGGGGGAGATAAGTAGGGACATCAAAAGAGAGTAAGGGAGAGGGAAAAAGATAGAGAGAGATTGAGTAAGAGAGAAGGGAAGACAAATATAGAAAGAAATAGGGGAGAGAGAGGAAAAGAGAGATTGAGAGATAATGAGAAACATAGAGATAGAGAGGGAGAAACAGATATAAAAAGATCTTTCTCTTTCTTTTTTTCTTTCCATCTATATATATCTTTCTATCTCTACCTCTATCTATATAACTTCCTATCTCTATCTTTCTATCCCTCCATCTCCCCCTCTCTCATTCTCTCCTCTTTGTATCTCCTGTCTCTATTTCTATCTCTCTCTCTCCATCTCCATCTCCATATTTATCTCCCTCTCTATATCTCTCCATATATCTTTTTATCTCTCCCTATTTATATCTCTATATTTCCCTATCCTTATCACTCTTTCTATATCTCTCTATTTCTCTCCATCTATCTCCCTCCCTCTCTATCTATTTATATGGGTAAGTGCACCAATCTGTGACACAATTTAGGTGCCAAATTAAAAAAACAATAAAAAAAACCCTGAAATAAAGTCTTTGGCACATGCCAAATGACTAAAAATCCATTTGGCATGCGCCAAATGTCTTTCTGGACATAAAATGCAAATGTCAGGTTTGGAACCCTCATTTTGTCTTCAACCCACGGCTTGACAAGGAAGATTTCAGGTCTGCAACTCGCGCTCGTGAAATCTCCTCCATTCTTTGCATCCTTAGCTTGCCATTTCCCATGAGGATGCTACCAACACATTAGAGAGGTCAAAGATTGCAAAGAGGTGTGTATTTTTATTCTATTTATTTCGAATTTGATTTGGAATGCAACTTTAGATAGATTTTTATAATAAAACTTTGTTCTAATTCTCAGGGAATGAATCTCCACCTCAAAACATTGAGAATTCACAATCACCCCCTCATCAAGAGCATCCTATACAAGAACAACTTGAAATCCCTCCATCAATTCATAGGCATCCTCAAGGAACACAAGAAAATATTTAAAATCAAATTGAAAACAATAAAAGAGACATTCAACAATTAATTGCAAGATTAACGGAGCAAGCCGAAACCCACCCTTATAGGAGAGGGATTGCTAAATCATTGAAGTCAATTTTAAATCATGTAGGAGAAATGAGTAAGAAAATGAATTTTTGGTCAACTAAGAGAGATGAGATGAGGCAATTATATGCTAATGGTTTGTCATATGCAGATGTCAAAAAACTAAAAATTATCAAAGCCAAGTTGTGTGCCCTATTTAAAGACCCAAAAACCAATGAAACTTTGTCCCATGCATGCAGGAGGTTCCCCATCCATTGGTGCCACCATGATTTAATTAGAAACAAATTTTGGGAGCGGTGGTGGATGGTATTTTACGAACCTCCATGCAATAACCATGAGGTGCCACAATATTTTTTGAGGCAACTCTATTGCGAGTTTGTCCTCAATAAAATTCCAAACTATTTTGACATCTTAGACTTTCAAGGTAGAGGTGGGGGCTCCACACACGATAGACCTGTTGCACGGCGTAATCCACAGTTGGCACCAAGAGCCTTGGGCAGACCCATGGTGGAGCATGTCGTTGTTCCTTCCATTGTTAAGGACAGTGTAGAGCTGGACACGATGAAGTCGATTGGCTCACTCACCCAGACCATTTTACAATGTGTGAGTCCTCTAGTAGAGCCTGGTGTGGAGGAGACGTGTAGGCCCCGAGCTCCACCCCACCATTGTGGCGCTTGTGGTGTTGTTTGCACGTACAATTATCAGGGTGCTCGTGATGCAGCTACACAGTCTACGTCTGTTGCAGAGGCAATGGATTTCATAGATGATATTCTGAATGATACATTCGACATTGACACTTAGGTAAAATATAGCAAGTTATTTTAATGTTGTTTATTAAAATATATTTTTAAATTTAAGAATAACTAAATTAGTAGAATTTTGATATGATGAAATTTTAGGGTCGCACTGTTCATGAGGGATGCTCTATTCCTACAGACCCTTATACATTCTCGACGATGAGTCCATAGGTATGCAACTAGTATTAAATATATTATTATTGCATTTGAACATTTGAATGTTTGTCTCATAACATCGTTTGGATTTCAAACAGTTTCCTGGTGCACCTTCTTCCTCCACACCTTGTGATTCATATCCTCAAACAACGTACACTCAGGTAGCCTTTATTCATTAATAGGGTTGTAAATCTATGCTAGCTAGTTTTCATAATTTTGCGTATATACAAATCTAAAAAATTGATGAGAAACACAAACATTACATTCAAGTATTCCTTGACTGTGTCACATTATGTTCTCCTATATCAACATGATACTTGAGATATTGTCTCATTTGCAGTTGTTGACAAGAGATAGCCCTGGTGATGTTGGTGGCACGATGGACCATGGAGATTCTGCAGCAATAGCCATTTTGGATCCATTGAGAGAGGTATGGAATAGATTAGTTGATTTAACATTATATTTTCTCTTTTATGATCTATTAAAGAAAATTTTCATGATAATTTTATGTAGTTTAATTTCTATCTTCATGGTTGCTACAGGTGGTTGTCACTCCAAATCATGGACATGGTAATGCTTTAAATGTGCATGATGACTATATGTGTGCGGTAAGTGGTTATACTTTGTTATATGTCATTCCATAATTCAATTTCTATGTTTTAACATCTTTACTTTTAATTGTATCAGTTGAAGGTCCAGAGTGAAGAGAGGAGGAGTAGCAAGCGTGTTCGAGAGACAAGACAAGCAACAGTCACTCCATCCAACCAAATTTTGAAGGCAACACAAGATATATTTCCTTCCCTTAGAGGGAAATGACTATGTATTAGTGTTGTTCATTGTATGCCTATGTGGAATTTTGGAATATATGTTTTGTAGTATTGATATATACATGATATTTTATGTCCAAATGGCTCCTTTGTACTAAGCCTATATGGTTTTTTTGGATATATTTATATACTTTTATCAATATATATCATTGTATAGCCTTTCGGATTTTTGATTAAAGAAACTCTTATTTTTCTACTTCCATTCTTGAATGATGTTATCATGTGTATCGTGTAAGTTGTATGCTTGAATTTTGTAGGCATGGATTTTATTTACATATAATGTTTAATTAATTATTGTCGAATGCTCAATAAGCCCCATATAAAGCATATTATATAAATAAGCTCCATTTGTGGTGGTTTGTATCCTTTGGAATTCTTCAATTACTTATGCCTCACTGATGTAGAGGCAAGGAGGCTCAAACCCAATTAGTCTGACAACCTGCTTCAAGGGGCTCCTAACAAGATTAATACAACCTATTTTTAGCAATCTACACAACATCAAAGCCCCATCAAACCAAACTCTTCATTCAACACCTTACCCAACAATCCACCCTTGTAGCACTCTAATGCAAAGCCAAGGTGGAGAAGACTCACAACAATGGAAATGTCAATTCTCAATCAAGAACTCTTCTTCATAATGATTCAGCCTAATAGGCATCAACCCATACTCAAGGGTCTCAACTCCTCAACCTTGCAAATGAACAACAAGACTCCACCAAGGCCCTAAAAATACCATCAACATTCATACAATTACAATGGAATCAATTGAGAACAATCCCTAAGTCAGATTCATCAAGGTTTCCAAAACTCACATTTGTGACTAGTTATTCTTGTAGTACTCAAAAATTAGTTTTAGCCAGATTTCTCCCAACCTTCCAAAACACTAGAAAATTAAAATATGGATTGAGATACCCTTTTCAGGGCTACACAACATACCAAAGAATCAGTGGTCTCTCTTTTGGACCAACATAGACTTTCAGCACACCTACTTTAATTTTGGCTTCACAATTAGCCCTTTTTTTTTCCAAAGGGACCACCCTTCCAAATTTAGGTATCTATCCAAACACCTTGGACAGCCTTAGGTCATGGTGCCAAACCTCAAATTTTGTCATATTTTGTGTCTACAGAGCCTCTAACTCACAAAACCCAAGAAACCCTCCTAAACCTTTACAAAATCAAGGGTTTTAAAGAAACATACAACTCCAGACCTCTCTCAACACTTCCAAATCCCCAAACACCTCAAAATAATTCTTCATAGACTCATCAAACCCTCACATAACCCTTACAGGCATTAATTCTTAAAAACCTCTCTTTGGTTCCTCACTTCCATGTTGGAAAACCCTTGTTTAGTCTTAGAACAATCACAAAATCACCATATAATTATGAATCCTTATTCCAAAATGATTTGACACACTTATTATAAAAAAATTTCAATCAATCCACTGAGATGTAGTAGAAAACAACAGGTGGATTGATTGTTACATCACAAATTTCCCCTCAAACCCTTGATTCAACAACATTGGGACAGTCACTATTTGTGTTGGTTCTCTCTACAAACAAAGAATTAAGACACCAAATGAAAAGTAAATGAATTATAAAACATATAGACACATCCTATAAAATTATTAGACCATGAAGAACCTGTGTGTGCCCGTACAACACTCAAAAATATCAAGAAAACAATATTTTTCTAGAAAATTGCTCAAAACTGTGGTGTTTATTGTGTAAAATTGTTACAAAACTTCTTCCACTCTCTCATTCGAGCCTTGGTAAGGATTTTTAAATCATTTTCCAACAACCATCTTCTCCCCAACGCCCATAAGCAACCTTGGGATTAGTTGGTCCCTTAATTACATTTGTTTGTGTTAAAGTTGCTTTGTCAACATTTTACAACTTATATGATTTCTAATTGACTTCTAAGACACAAAACACCCTTTATTTGCATTATGCTTGATCTCTCAAATATTATTATACAAAATAAACCTAAATACACTAAAATTTCACTATTGATGTATTCAAATAAAAAAAATTGATGATGTGGTGTAGGTGCTCCTGCACCAAACTCAAAACCCGGTCCAAGCCTAATTTCAACCAACCTTTCCAAAATAAATGACCATTTAAAGGTGGATTAAGATACCCTTTTCAGATTTCAACAACATATGCCAAAACCAATATTAACTCTTTTGGACCAACTTGAACTTTCAATACACCTCCCTCGCTCTAGGCTTTATAATTAGGCCTAATTTCCAAAGGAACCCCCTCACAAACTCACCTCCAAACCAAGGAAACTTGAAAAATTCTTAGGTATGCTCACCAAACTTAGGATTCTCCCATTTTAAGAGCCCCAAGAACTTGTTCTATTCCTCTACTCACAAACTGTCCTAAACCTTCACAAAAATAAGGGTTTTAAAGAAACTCATAACTCCAGACCTCCCCCAAACATTCCAAAGGTCCAAAAAACCCACAATGTCTTTTCCCTAACTTAAAAGACACTCACAATCCCATTCCTTTAAGTATTTCTCAGATTCAGTACTTGAGTTCCTTACTTTCATGGTGGGAACACCCCTGAACAACATTAGAACTTCATACCCCACTGAGTTTATTCATTCACTCAGCCTCCTAAGTATTCATACACCAAAATAATCATGGTACAGGCCAATCCACCAAGCAACAGGGTTAGAACAGTAGGTGGATTGGATAATGTGTCATGGTGTTGCCCTCAAAGCCCCTAACATAGAAAATAGAGCAACAACCAATTTTTTTGATCCCACACACACCAACGGTGGATTTAAACCTTTAGAACAAATAAAAAGATAGTAAACTCATATGCAATCAAGTATCCAAATCCTCAATTCATGATAGACTTGTATGGGCCTGTGCAAGGCAAAGCAAATTCAGGAAAAGAAAGAAAACCAGTGATCAACATTTTCAAGTATATTTTCTTATTAGAAACTGAACAAAATCAACCCTCAACTCGGGGTATTATAGCAATATATCTTGATACCACCTTCCAACTACCCCTTGAGCCGATCAACCACCATAACCACCCTTTGTTAGACTTCTAAGATGGCAATTTGCCAATTTCTCTCTTAATTACCATTCATTCACAACTTGATTTTTCAAATACCACCTAACTGACCTATTAAGCCTTTTAAATACAACTGAAAGGTATTTAAATAGCATATAGAAATATAGAGAGCAAATACAATAGATATTTTAACTAATGAATTCTAAAAAATGGATTTTTGTAGTTTATATTCATGTCATTGATTACATTGCATTGCACATCTTTCAAATTCAAAGCATTACTTCACTTTGCATAACTAATAAGTAGATGCTGATAGATGCTGAAAATTTAATTACAATATAGTTTCAACAAAGTCAACCTAAGCAGCTATGAAATTTCTTCACATTGCATAACTAATAACTAGGAGCAGCTGCCAATTGCATTTTCTTATCATGGCATTCTATGAGACCAAATTTCTCTGAGATATTTTTTCAAATAGTTCCTTGCCTTGTCTATGTTACCACATTTTTCATACATGTCTACCAAAGCATCTTCTCAAACAGTTCACTGCCTTGTTGCTTTGGCTAAAAGCCTAAAACAAGTGATTTTGAAAAAGCTATGGATGCTTCGAAAAATATATCAAAAGCATAATAGTAAGCAATAGCATAGACAAGGCAGTGAACTATTTGAAAAACTGCATCAAAAAAGTTGCTTTGAAATGATAAATTTAGTTGTGCTTTCACTCTTCTTTAACATTGTATATCTGCTCCTTTTTATAACAAGAGATAAAAAAACGTAAAAAATTGTATAACAAGAGATAAAAACTATATTTTTTAAAATCAAAAGGCATTTCCATAGAATAGAGATATAGAGAGCAAATAAAATAAAGAGTTTAACTAATGAAAAGTAGAAAATAGATTTTTGTAGTTTATATTCATGCATTTCACATCTTTCAAACTCAAAGAATCACTTCACATTGCATAACGAATAACTAGATGCTGATAGATGACAAAATTTCAATTACAATATAGCTTTTTACAAAGTCAACCTAAGCAGTTATGCAATTACTTCACATTGCATAACTAATAACTAGGAGCATTTTCCAATTGCTTTAGCTTGTCATGGCATTCCATGAGACCAAATTTCTTTGAGGCATTTTTAAAAATAGTTCATTCCCTTGTCTATGCTAAGACATTTTTCATATATGTCTACCAAAGCATTTTATCAAATAGTTCATTGCCTTCTTGTTATGGCTAAAATCCTAAAACAGATGCTTTCAAACAAGCTATGGATGCTTGGAAAAAATCTATGAAAGCATAATAGTAAGCAATAGCATAGACAAGCCATTGAAATTTTTGAAAAAATGCCTCAAAGAAAAGTGGTCTCATGGTGATGGAATTCCATGACAAGCCATAGACAAGGAGGGGAGAGAAATAGGTATAGAGGGACAACTAGGTAGAGAGAAGTAGATATGAAAGGAGAGATATAGGGAGAGGTAGGGATGGAGAGAGAGGTGAGACAAAAATAGAGAGAGTTCTAGGTGGAGAGATGTGTGATGGAGCTGAAAAGTAGAGAGATAAGGAGGAAGGTGGAAAGATTGAGAGGGAAGGAGGGGGGAGAGAGAAAGATGTATAGAGGGATAGGTTAGATAGCGAGAAGTAGAGAGAAAAGGTGGGTGAAAGGAAGAGAGAGGGAGAGAGAGAGAGGGGGAGAAAGAGAGGTGAGATAGAGAGAAGTATAAAGGGAAGGAGAGAGAGGGGGAGATAGAGAAAATTAGAGAGGGAGGGAGGGAAGGAGAGAGAAGTGAGATAGAGAGAACTAGATAGGGAAGGAGAGAGAGAATGGAAAGATAGAGAGTAGAGAGGGCAGGACAGAGTGAGGGAGAGGGGGTGGGAGGGAGAGACCTGAGAGAGAGCGAGAGAGACAGAGTGGGAGAGAGTGAGAGAGGGAGTGGGAGAGAGAGGGAAAGTGTGTGTGTGAGAGAGAGAGAGGGGGTGGATATGCCCAAGAGAGAGTGAGAGAGAGAGGGAGAGAGATAGAGTGAGTGAGAGAGGGAATGTGAGAGAGATAGAGGGAGTGAGTGAGTGACATAACTAAGAGAGGGATTAGGGTAGAGAGTTTAATTGGGTTTAAGGGTTTAAGTGTTGAGGGATTAGGGTTGAGGTTATTGGGTTGAGGGTAGAGGGTAGAGGGTTTAAGGGTTTAGGATTTAAGGGTTGACAGTTGAGGGTTGAGGGTATAGGGTTGAGTGTTTAAGGTTTTAAGGGTTGAGGGTATAGGGTTGAGGGATTAGGGAAGAGAAGGTGGGATGTATGGAGGGAGATATGGAGGGAGAAGTGAGATAGAGATAAGGAGAGAAGAGGAGGGAGGGACAAAGATAGATGAGGGTTGAGGATCCAATGTATAGGGTAGATGGTTGAGAATTGAAGGTATAGAGTTGAGGACTTATAGGGTTGATGGTTTAGGGTATTGGGTTGAGGGTATAGGGTTTAAGGGAGATGGGAGAGAGATAGATGGATTGAGTGAGTGAGAGAGAGACGTGAAAGAGGGAGTGGGGGTAGGATGGAGAAACTTGAAAGAGAGAGAGAGGGAGGGAGTGGGAGAGAGATAGAGGGAGGGAGGGTTAAGGGTAGAGGGTAGAGGGTTTAATGGTTTAGGGTTTAAGGGTTAAGGGTTTAGGGTTTAGGGTAGAGGGGAGAGAGATAGAGGGAGTGAGTGAGTGTGTGAGAAAGAGAGACCTGAGAGAGGGAGATGGGGAGAGGGGGTAGAAGGGAGAGTCTTGCGAGAGAGAGGGAGGGAGTGGGAGAGAGATAGAGGGTAGAGGGTTAAGGGTAGGTGGTTAAGGGTAGAGGGTATGTTGGTTCTTAAAAATGCAGGTTTGAACCATGAGAGGTTGCCAAGCTCTCACAACTCTTTTGGCCAAAATAAAAGGCCAATTGATGCAATTGAACCTTCTTCTCTTTAGGTTTTGCTAGACCTAGGTGGGTGAACCTAATGAGTGATGCAGATTTAAATATATTTCTTGATGCAACAATCTACCCACAATGGCAAATGGAAGTGGATAGAGAAAATCACTAAAACTACTCCTACTCCTAATGCACAAATGAAAGGATTTGAAAATATTATTTGTATGAAATCTTATCTCTAGGTTGAGGCAGATCGGTGCCTTCTATCCACATGGGCAATTGAGTCAAATTAACAAGAATTGTATGTTTTTCCCTCTCTGTCATAATTCTAGTTGTTAGGCACTTTGAAAAATGAAACCTAATGACTAGCACATGACTTCATTAATTTATGGCTTGCATAAATAGTGCTAGAATATTTTCTTATCGGGTTCTACTTCAACAATCCAAAAGAAATACTAAATCACTATGACTTGTTTAAAAGAATTTAACTTTGACTTGCAGACACCAATCAAACAAATCACACAGAGTGAAATTTACACTATGATAAATCAAACATATGATTGATACATTGATTTAAATGATTTAAGACTTCAAGTTGGAGACAACCCACATAAGAAATATAAATTATTATATCACAACAACTGAAAATAGAAAAAGTTTCACCAATTCAAAATGATTTGTCTATTGATCTGCTTCAAAAAGGCTCTGTCATTATTTACATTCCAGTCCCTTCTCGGGAAAAATCTAACTCCTACTCTAACCACTCCCTACTATCCCCTTACTGTTCTAAATTTTCTAATGATTTATACATTACAGACCAAGGGTTGTGACCCTTCAATTTTAGTTGCCACCTCTTACATTCCTTCGTAGAAAATAAAATATTTGATTCTATTGCCTTATCGAAAAATTAAATATTTTTAACTATAACTTCGCTTTGATTTTTCCTTTTATATCCTTTCCCACCTTTATTTCACTTTATCCGCTCCTTATATTTTATTTCCATGTGGCCTTTATTGTGTTTACCGCTATACCGTGGTTGTTATCTTTCTACCCGGCGGTATGGTGGTCTTATCTGTCAAATTCTTCTCCTGATTGTTACCGCACTACCGTGGTCTCCCTGTAGACTATCCGCGGTACCGCGGTAGCCGTCTTGTTGCCTGCCTTGACCTTCCACTGACAGTTTACCGCAGTCACTGTGGTCACCATTCTCACCGTGTGCGGTACCACAGTGACTGTCTGCATTGTTGCTGCATCGGTGACTTACCGCCCACCGCGATACTGCAGTCTATGTTTAGACCACACGCAGTGGTGCGGTAAAAAATTTGTGCTTAATCGTTTAGCCATCGATTGTTTTTTTTACCGTTACCACCGCCTTCTAACTTCTACCACTCTACCATGGCGCTCGAGATTACCCTTCGCGGTGTAGTTGTAAAGGTTTCCTTGACTGCTCTTTACCACTATACTGTGGGCTAGTTTGTGGGAAGCCGCGGTTGGGCGGTGAATAAGATATGAAGTGATCACTAAGGGAGTGGTAGAGGTATAAAATGTATGAGAATTTTTGGAAAGGGGAGAAATGAATTTTAAAGGAAAAGATAGGAAAATAATGAGAAATTAAATGGGGGTAAGGCGGTAAATGAAATATTATGAAAAGATAGGAAAGTAATGGATATAAATGAATAAACTCCTTTAGGGTATTGATGGAAAATTTAGGTTCAAAAGGGAAAATCATTAAGGTTTCTTTAATGAATTTTTGGGTTCTAATAGGGTAGAGGGTTTAAGGGTTTAGGGTTAAGGGTAGAAATGAGAGAGAGAGAAAGAGAAGTAGAGAGGGAAAGAAGGTAGAGATATTGAGAGAGAGGAGGCAAGGAGGGAGAGAGAAATAGGTATAGAGGGACAAATAGATAGAGAGAAGTAGATATGAAATCAAAGATAGAGGGAGAGGTAGGGATGGTGAGAAAAAAACAAAGAGAGGTCTAGGTAGATAGAGGTGGGAGGAGATAAAGAGAAGTAGAGAGTAGAGAGTAGAGTTAAGGGTATAGGGTAGAGTTCTTAAGGGTTTAAGGGCTAAGGGTTTAGGGTTTAGAGTTAAGGGTAAAGGAGAGAGAGAGATATAGGGAGTTAGTGAGAGAGAGAGGGAGAGAGTGGAAAAGCGATAGAGGGTTAAGGGTAGAGGGGAGAGAGATATAAGGAGTTAATGAGTGAGAGAGAGACCTAAAAGAGGGAGAGGAAGTAGGAGGGAGAGACTTGAGAGAGAGAGAGAGAGAGGGAGGGAATTGGAGATAGATAGAGGGTAAAGGGTAAAGGATGAAGGGGAGATAGGAGAGTCTTGAGAGAGAGAGGGAGGGAGGGATTCGGAGAGAGATAGAGGGTAGAGCATAGATGGTTTAAGGGCATAGGGCTAAGGGTAGATGGAAGAGACATAGGAGTGAGTGAGTGAGACACAGAGAGAGACTTGAGAGAGGGAGAGGGTGTAGGAGGGAGGTGGTTGAGAGAGAGAGAGGGTAAAGGGTTTAAGGGTTAAGGGTTTAGGGTTTAGGTTTAAGGGTAGAGGGGGGAGAGATAGAGGGAGTGAGAGAGAGAGAGATCTGAGAGAGGGAGAGGGAATAGGAGAGAGA
>CM021100.1:8176145-8274070 GCA_007115665.2 Sequoiadendron giganteum | reverse complement strand
AGAGGGATAGGTAGGTAGAGAGAAGTAGAGAGGTAAGGAGAGTTGGAGGGAGAGGTAGGGATGGAGAGAGAGAGAGGTAGGTAGAGAGAGTAAAGGGAGATATAGAGAAGTGGAGAGGGAAGGAGAGACAGATGGAGAGGTAGGGATCAAGGGAGAGATAAGGATTTAGAGAGAGGTGAGAGAGTGAAATAGAGAGAGAGAGAGAGAGGTAGGTAAGGAGAGGGAGGGGAGATAAAGGGAAGTAGAGAATGGAGGAGAGAGGGAAGAAGAGGTAGGGAGGGAGAGATAGGTGAGATAGAGAGAGAGGAGGGAGGGAGGGATATTTAAGGAGAGAGAGGTGAGATAGAGAGAAAGAAAGTAAAGAAGGAAGGGGGAGAGAGAGAGGTGACAGAGAGAAGTAGAGGCGTAATGAGGAAGGTAGATAGATTGAGAGAGGGAAAGAGAGAGGGAGAGAAAAAGAGGTATATAGGGTTAGGCTAGATAGAGAGATGTAGAGTGAATTTTGGTGGATGAGAGAGGAGGGAGGGATAGGTAAAGATGGATAGTTGAGATAGATAGGAGAGATTTATATAGGTAGAGAGAGGGAAAAGAGAGATAGAAAGAGGGGGAGGGAGGGAGATATAGAGAGAGTAGAGAGGGAGGAGAGAGATAGAGAGAGGTGATAGAGATAGAATTAGAGAGGGAAAGAAGGTGGAGATATTGAGAGAGAGGAGGCAAGGAGGGAGAGAGAAATAGGTATAGAGGGACAACTAGGTAGAGAGAAGTAGATATGAAAGGAGAGATATAGGGAGAGGTAGGGATGGAGAGAGAGGTGAGACAAAAATAGAGAGAGGTCTAGGTAGATAGAGGGAGGATGAGATAAAGAGAAGTATAGAGGGAAGGAGAGAGGGAGGAAGAGGTAGGGATGGAGAGAGAGAGGTGAGTGAGATAAGAGAGAGGAGGGAGGGATAGGTAGGGAGAGAGGGGTGAGATAGAGAGAAAGAGAGTAGAGAGAGAAGGGGAAAGAGAGAAGTGAGATAGGTGATAGAGATGTGTGATGGAACTTAAAAGTAGAGAGATAAGGAGGAAGGTGGATAGATTGAGAGGGAAGGATGGGGGAGAGAGAAAGATGTTTAGAGGGATAGGTTAGATAGCGAGAAGTAGAGAGAAAAGGTGGGTGAAAGGAAGAGAGAGGGAGAGAGAGGGGGGGAGAAAGAGAGGTGAGATAGAGAGATGTAGAAATGGAAGGAGAGAGAGAGGGAGATAGAGAAAATTAGAGAGGGAGGGAGGGAAGGAGAAAGAAGTGAGATAGAGAGAACTAGAGAGGGAAGGAGAGAGAGAATGGAAAGATAGAGAGTAGAGAGGGGAGGAGAGAGAGAGGGAAGCAAAGAGAGAGAAAGAGAGGAGAGGGAGGGATAGGTAGGTATAGAGAGTAGAGAGAGATATATAGAGATAAAAGGAGAGGGATGAGAGATATAAAAATATAGAGAGGGAAAGAGGGAGGGAGATAGATATTGGAGAGGGAAGGAGAGAGAGATGGACATGTAGAGACATAGTTCTTGAGCTCAAGGAAGATATTGTTAGATAAAGGGATGGAGATAGTGAGAGAGAGAGGTCTAGAGAATAAGAGATGAAAATGAGTGATATAGAGAGAGAAAGATGAAATTTGACCTCCCGAGTACTAAAATTTGACCTCCTGATTACTGAAATTTGACATGTTGATTACTGAAATTTAACTAAGTCTAAATTTTTTAAGATCTTTCAAAAACTAGAATTTGCATTATAACTCTTAGAGATCTAAAACTACTCTCAAACATCCTACCTATATATACATGAAATATAACTTAAAGTATAAGAAAGTAAATGTCCATATGTAAATGTCAACTTATACTCAAATGTTTATTTCATGTATATAGTTTCCCTAACAGAGAAAACAAAAATCTAGTTTTGTGCAAAGCAGGCCATTTGGCGCTCGCCAAATAGCCTGCTTTGGACGTGTTAATTAATAAGATTTAACAAATTTTCTCATATTTTCGTCTGTGCTCCCCGTCTCACTTGCACATCTTTCAATGCAAGTTTATAAAAAAAATTGTGATAGCGTTAACCTTTGTCTCAGCTATCTAAATATATAATTTTTTTTTCATTTTGATTTAGTTAAGGTTTTGATCCATGACTTCTATTGTAAATGCCTTCATTTTTGGTCAGAAACCAACATGTGTTAAGTTTAGGATAGATTTTTACACGTTCATCGGAACGTGAAACAAATTACATTTTTTGAAACTAGACTCCATTCTACACATGATGAAAAAAATAAAAAATCAATTTTCGATTAGTTTGCAAAAAAATTGGGGGGGAGCACACTCAAATTTCAGCTTTTCAAGATGTGTCCACTTTGAAAATTCATAAAATATTATATATTCATCAAAAAAAATATCCGGAAGAAGGAGGATAAAGTACATGGTGTTAGCTAATTTCTCACCTTTGGGGATTTTGAAATTCTAAAAAAAAGTTAACCAAAAAGGGGGGAGCCCTCAAACGCTATGCTATTTTTTTTTATAAGAACAAGATCTGTTTTTGACCCCCTCTTTTTGAAACTCTTAATCTTCATTAATTTCAAAAAACATTAGTAGCTTAGAAACTAGACTCGGAGCACTTCAACTTTTGTTCTTATCGCATCTTGAAATTTTGAGTGTAATTATCTTCATTTTCTCATGCAAATCAGATTTTTCTGATTTAAAAAAAAAAGTAGCATCTTAAGAGCCAAAATTGTGTCACAGATTGGTGCACGTACCCATATCTCTTTCCCTCTATATCTATATCTTGAATATCTCTCACTCACACACACACACTCACTTTGTGTATTCCTCTCTCTCTCTCTCTCTCTCTCTCTCTATATATATATATATATATACCCCTCTCTATATATCACTTCCTACATCTTTCTCTTTCCTCTCCCCCTCTTAATTGTCTTTCTTTCCATCTCTATTTCTCCCTCTCCTTCTTCCTCTCTCTTTCCATCTCTCCCTCTATAAATTTCTCTATGTATTTATCTCTCTCACCCCTCTATCTTTCCCAAGTTCTATCTATCTCTCTACATCTCCTTTCTATCCCCATCTCCCCCTCTTTCTATCCCCATCTCTCCCTATCTTTACCTCTCTCCCTATTGACAAATATTTCATAAGTAGTGAATCGCAAGAGCTCATCTCTCATGAGTAGTAGCGGTCCACTTGACACTTATTACATATAGATGATGCTATGAAGTGGTGAAGTATCAATATTTCTTGAGAGGTTACCTATCTTAGTACTACTTCAACTCAAACACACTTAACAATGAAATTTTCCAAAAATCAAACTCAACTTAATCACATAATATTTTATAAAATTATATAATTATATTAAATCATTTTATTAAAATAAATCTAAAACTAAATAAAAACTTGATAAATATACAAATTGATACTACAAGATACTTGTTTCTGGTCTCTACTAAATTTGAGTGGTTTTGAAACATGATCCGATCAGTCTAATTTTGTAAGAATAAACTCTATTTATTTTCTATTAAATATAATATAAAAATAAACAAATAAGAGCTATAAGTGTGAATAAAAGAATTAATATAAACCACCTAAAAATAAAATTTGGGAAATCCAATTTTAATAAGCATTGTAATCTGTTGCTCTAACCCAGTCCATACAATACATTTGCAAATCTGTCAACATATCTCTGAGGAAACCCCTGTTTCAATTTCATAAAAACAGAGCAAGTAAGCAAGCTATCAGATCCCGCTTGATGGGAAGTCCCGATTCTCTCCACATTCAGAAGCTCAGCCAGTCTATTAAGCCCTCCATACAGCCCATCACAGAACTTAATCAAGTACTTCACATCATAAACACTGGGGAAATACAATCTCACAAGCTCAAAAAACTCGTCTCCAGTTTGGGGTAAGAAATTGCAGGTAAGAAGCTTGACCAAATACCCGAAATCATAAGCGCCATGAAAGGCAATCCACTGAACATTCTCATTGCAAACAATCCCAGACGACATAAGCAGCATTGCAAATCTGCAGGCATCAATACCCATTTCGTTATTTTTCTTGAAATCAATACCGCTTTGTCTGAGAAGTTCAATGGAGTCCGGGGCATGCCAGTCTCGGGCAGGATCAAATTCTCTGAAATTAAACTGCCAGACGCAGGGCTGCCCTGTGCCGCAGTCCGGCAGGTTGCCGTCCTTGTCTGCGAAGGTGAGGCCGAGCTGAATGAGGGAAAGAGAGTCTACATTGGCCTTCAGAGTGCTGTAATGGTACTCTTTTCTGCTTCTGAACTGCCCCGCCGCCTTTAAAACTATTCCAGGGAACTCTGTATCCATGGCCACATACGGAAATCTCTGAACCGCAGCGCGGATCAATTCGATTTCTTCTTCTACATTATGAGCCCACACTTCTCTGATAGAAACTGAATCTGCCTTCTGGTTCGCCATAATTATAAATTTTTATTGCACACAGCACAAGCATTGTGAAAAAGTATGGAATTGAGATTTGGGGGTTTGTTATATATGCGCAGTTTTTTTCAAAAATAATTCCTCTTGTTATTTTCTTTTCATGCTTTTTTAAGGACGACCCTGTTTTTTGTTTTTTTAAGTTGAAGTAAAAGAATCGGCGGCCTCGTTGGACGCGTTGATTGTTAGGGGAAACGACACGTGTCCTGCACTTTAACTTTGGGTTTTCTAAAAATAGTTTAATTTTTTTGATAATATATCTGGGTTTTGTAAAAATAGTTTAAATTTTTGTAATAATATATTTGGGTTTTCTAAAAATAGTTTAAACTTTTGTCATACTATATTTAGGAGTTCTAAAAAATAGTTTAAATTTTATGTAATAATATTTTTGATCAATGTATGGTTTAAATTTAAGGTTTTAAATTTACATTAACAAATATGATGTGGTATTAGTATATTTTTATTTAGGTGTTATAAAATATAAATCAATCTTTTTTTGTTGATATGATTTATTGCTTTTATGATGTGACTTGTTCTAATGAGTTCAGTTCATTTCATTATCATTAATGATTAAGATTAAAAATCTTGAAGTCATGCAACTAATAATGCTATAATATTAAAATACATGATATTTTAATATCTTAATGCACTCACAACTATTTGTCCCCACTCAACTATTGAATCTTCCTAAAGGTCATGTCTTACCTAATTTGAAGAGCTAAAAGTTCATCTACAGGTAAAATTTATTAAGTCAAAGTTTGGTGACAATTATATATAATTATATAATCATTTAAGTTAATATTTTATACTTAACTAACAAGAGTGTGTGTTGTATTAGTTGCTTTTTATGGAAACAATTAGATTGCATACATATAATAATTTATATATTTTTAAGTATATTACAATATAATGAGTATATGCATTCATTTAAATTCGAAGTTGTCTTTCAACTAATCTTCCACGAGTAGGGGAACTAGTTTGTTAAAGTCACCCATGGGTTGAAACTGGTCGAACCCAATTATAAGGGATTTGAACCTTGGTGGATGACATAACCAAGGAACAAACCATCATCATCACTAATTGAGTGTAACTAATTAAGCTACAACCCTTTGGTGTTTTATTCTTTTTTCAATTAATATGTTTTTTCTTTAAATTGGCAAGAATGGAGTAAAGAGTTATATTTTTTCATACATTTCTACAAGCTTAGCCTACTATTGTCCCTCCTCAAATTGCTAATGAAATTTTAATTTCAAACAATACATGTGTGCTAGTGAAACTATATATTAATACTATAATATGTTTATAAATTTCTCCCATATAATATTGTACATAATAAAACAACACTATAATAAAATAATTTATAATAAAATCTTATTTGGGTTAAAACTAGATTCTAAATGGACCTCATATTGATTAATGTAAAGATAGAGAAATAAAAATATTGAGATGTATTTAGGGCTCACCTAGTTTATGGCATGATATTAATGTTGACTACTTCAAAAAGTTGAGACACTCTGAAAAGAATTTGGAAATTGTAAACTAGAATTGTATCAATGATTACGAGCATGAGACTTGAAGACATTCTAAAAAATTTATGACTAGGAATAGGTTGTGCCTATGGTTGTCCTTGACCACTTTGCTCCTAAGTGGGTCTGTCTTTTGTTGAATCTTTCCTTTGAGACTGACAAAACTTGATCCTCTATGCTTGTACCTATGACAAGGAACTAGTGGTGTTGAAAACTATTTTTCAAGGCCTACTATACAAAGAGGAAATACTATTGATTTTCTTGATAGTAGTTAGGCCCCACGACACATGTGACAAGATAAAAAAACACTCAAAATATATAATGTAATATGCTAATGAAATTGAGACTAAGTAAATTGAGACATATGAAATCAAGTTATGATTGTGTGCATGAAAATCGTTCCAATGTGAATGATAACAACAATGAAACCAAATAAACATGAAATACAAGAAAACACTCAAATTAGGCTAAGAAAGTCCAAACCAACATAAATTTTGACAAAATTAAACTATGTTAACCTTACCATTTCATAGATTTCCCCAAGTTGATTGATTCAATGTGTGCTCACTCAAAATTTTGGCAACATAATGACACTCCAATGCAAAGGTGAGTGATTTTGTAAAAGTGGCTAAGTGTTTGGATATATAGGTTGACGTTGAAAATGAGATGAAGGGTCAAGATTTGATCAAGATATTGATGGCTAATATGAGAGGTGATCTCTCAACTCATGGGATGGTGCCAAGTTGCAACATGAGAGGAGTTGAGAGGGGATATGGTACCTTGGAGTGTAGGAAGAGATCTTTCCATAAAGGATTTTTTTTTCCGCACACTCTAAAGGGGATGGAATGATAAGAATAAAGAAAATTTGAATTCCTTTTGTATACTTTTGGAGAAAGACCCATGTGTCCAAGGACATGGGGTCTTTTCCAAAATGGGAAGGATTTATTAAGGGAGGACAAAAGTGAGTGAGGGAAGATTTGGCTCCACTTAATCAATACATGTGATTAGGGAGGTGGATTAGGTGAGCATTAGGAGGCTAATGGAAAGTCATGGAGGATGTGACTTGTGAGAGGAATTAAATAAATAAGAAATTTTTCATTTAATTTTTAGAAGAAAGAGAATGAGGATGGGTAAATAATTAGGAATAATTATTTACCTTAGGTTGGACCTTGGGGGAAAAAATGATTTTTTTCAGGTGAATATTGACATGGTGAACACTAATTAAATAATAGATATATTATTTAATTAATATAGGGATTGGGGATAAGATGAATTATAGGGTAAATTGACCAAATGTAATGTCCAATTTTAGGTGTCTAAAATGATTTATTGACTAAATGAAGATTCTTTTGTGTTATGATTCAATATGAAATCATGATTAGAATGACTAGGATGATGTCAAATACAAGTCTCAAACACATAACTTGAGACTTGGAAACACAAGACAATATGTAATAGTCATATTCGTAGAATTTTGGCCTAAAAAAGTGAGAATTAATTTAAAATTTAAGAGGACTAGAGAATTGGAGCAGTTCTATCCAAGAGATAGATCATAAGGGAAACATAGTCTAATGATCAATAAGAATATAAGTTGACTTCATTGAAGAATAAATTGAGTTAATTTTTTTCAATTCTATTAGAGTTCATAAGCTCACTTCCTTGTCATAATCAAAGTACATTTCTAAAAGTGTGTAATAAAATTGGTGTATTGATCCTAAGGACTAAAATAAATTGATTTAGTACATAAAAGTGATAAGTAGAAATCTAGGAAAATGGGTCAATGACTACATATACATACATAATCATATATACACCATATTGAATTACACATACATTCTAAAATATTTTTTGTGATGTGGCAAAAGAGATCCTAGACCTAATGAATAGATTACTTGGATCAATATTTATTCACACCAACAATAGAAGCCAAGACAAAAAGGAATTAAGATTGGATAACAAAATAAAATGAGATCTAATCTACCCTGTACTTGGTTCTTTTGTTGCCTTAAAAATTGATAGGATTCAATATAAATTTTATTAACCTAATTAACTATGAATCCTAATCTGAAAAGATAATTTATTTGTATAGACAAAATTGGAAACAAACATAACATAAGAAAATATGAGAAGGGTAGAGTTTTGTGCACTTGTCCTAAAAGTTTGGAGCCAAACTGGAAGGTCAATGCCAGTGGAAACATTGTTTGGGAAGTATAAATAGAGATCTACAACTTTCTATGATGTAACACATAGGTTTACACTTCCCTTTCCTGCTCTACAATTTATCATCTTCAGATTTGCAACTACAAAATCACAACAAAGGAGTGAAAATAGGTGGCTATATAGGAGTTTGCCTTGGTCAAACCCCCATTTTGGTATTCTACCTCCATGAAATGATAGACAAAATGTGTGTGCTCTGAACCTTATGTGTGTCTAAGGCTATGATGAGATAAAATATAATGTAAATGGTAAAAACCCTACTAAAGTGTGTTAAAGAAGGATTCCTAAATAAAACCAACAAGATCAACCCAAGAGAAAGTCAAATACCCTAGGGAAATCAAATTCTCAAATGCCTCACTTATGGTATCAAGGAGATCAAACTCTAAAGATGAGAACACATTGAAAAAAATTAATTTGGTTCTTGAAGGGAAAAAAAGTTATCTCCAAAAACTAGATTCCATCATTGGCATCAAACTCCAATCATTGTGAGAACTTGAATATATCTAAAAAACTCCTTTGCAACATGAGCACGAAGTATTGACGATTGTGTTGGTTGTTCCTATGTTGTCATTGATGTCAATATGGTAATAAATACATGGTGATAACAGTATGGAAAGTTTTCTTGGTTTACCGAAAGTTATTCTTTGTTGGTAATACTCTTTTGTGATGGATCAATATGTTGGTATTTGAGTTTGGAACTCATCGCAAGATCTGATATGACTCTGATCTCCTAACCATGTTTTATTGAATCATTCAAACAGTTATATCTTGGATCTTGAGACATATTTTTTCTATGAACATAAATTTATCTCTGACAGAGTTCAAATATGTATTCTACTATTGTTCTTTGTGAGGTATACTGTGTGGGAGACTCCGCATTCTACTAAAATGAACATTGAATATACTGTGAATTTGTTGATAGTCTCTTTACTAGTAGTATGATGGGAAACTAACATGTTCTTAGATCCATGAGGTGTTTTCTTTGAGGATTATTTGTTCGTTTGGAGAATTGTGGTTTAGTCTTGGTCAACTCAGCGAATGTAACATATTTTGAAGACTAATAGTTGACTTGATATAATGCACTACATGGATGAAATGATTAAATCTTATATTATGCCGACCTAATTGATGAATAAAATATACTTGTATAAATATGAGATAGAATCAAGCGAAAAGGGTGTAAGGGTGTGCAATTGTGAGTGAGTGTGTATGCAAATGAAAGTGTGGAAAAAGAGAGATATGTGGGTGTATGAACAAGCAAGTGAGAAGTGAATGTGAATGAAGGAGAAAATTAGTGCTTAAATTCTTTATCAGTAGTATAGATTTGTTGAGAGATGCAGTACTGTATATTTCGAGCTTCAACATAACTGAACCCTACACATTCAAGGTGTATTCCATCAGTTCATCATTTTGGTAGTGATCCACCATCATTGTATCTTGGCAGTGAGTCGTCTTTTGTACTCAGGTTGTGAGACTTTTAAGGACAGTGAGTCCTAGAAGTGAGCCTCCTAATATTTTGTATTCAGATATAATATATTGTGAGTTAACCCTCACCAAGGTTTTTCCCATTCTAGGTTTTCCACGTAAAAATCTTGGTGTTCATGTGTATGATTGCTTTGTCCACTTTTTATGTTCTCTCTTGCTGATTTAGTCAATATTGTGATAATGGTTAAGTGGATTTTATTATCGGTTTGTGGAATATTGATTCACCACCCTCCCAATATTTTGGATGTTCAACATGTATTTTGGCAGAGCTTTACTAGATTCTAATTACTTCTTCTATTATTTTCAAATAATAATTCATGTATTTATAGTGGAACATAGGAATAAATTAAAGTGTAGGATGACTCATTTAAATTTAATTTTTTGGATCAATTTACCACCAATGACATCACATTTAAATTTACATCTCTAAAATTAGAGACCAACATAAGCATAAAATCAAAATCATTGGGAAAAACACCCGAAATAGGGTGCTAGCACCCTTTCTAATTATTTTACACACATTAAAATTTAATTTATGTGTTTAGGGTCTACTTAAACAATACTCATTCAAAAAATGAGCACTTTCTAAGGTTAAGTTGGTGAAATATGATCAAGAAGGCACCTTTTAGGGTATCTCTAACACATTCTCATGGGTTGAAAGGAAAGGCCAAGGCCAACTCGAGTGTTTCTAAAATGCACCACTAGACTGGACACTAGAGCGAGTTCCAAATAAAGTGTGAAATTGTACCTTTAGCTCTAGGGAGTATAATCTTTTATGCTACATTTTTATAAATTAGATTAGAGATTTTTATATTAGAATCTATGTATATATACAAATAAATTCTATAATATTTCTAAAAACTAGATTAGATACTATAAGAATATGTATATATACATATATGTACATACATACATATACATGCATCTACATACATATATGTGTGTGTGTATACATATACATACATATATACATACATATATAAATATATAAATAAAGGTATATACATGAAGTGTAGGAAATCATATACCTTTATAATTTCACACTATGTTTGGGTCCTTTAATTTATTGGACTTAATTAAGCTTCTAATTTTCCAAATTATGCATTCTATAGCCTTATTTTTCCCGTTTTCAGAAAGGGAAACAAACATTTAATTAATGCATTCAATAATCAAATCACATTGGAGCATGTGTGTCTTGGACTTATAGGTCAAGACCCATTCTCCCAAGGACGAATGGGTCCCCTTTAAGTCTTAAGACCCATTTTTAAATATATTTTGGTGACATTTTATTGATTCAAATTCAACTTGCAATTGTCGACTTTTGGAATCTATTTTTGGGAAATTAGATAAACACCTATAAATACATAATATTTTTATCATTTGAAATCTAAGAAACATTCAAGTGACATCAAGAAGCAAATATTGAGAAAACATTATTGTCAAGACCATTTAAGGTTAGATTTAACAATCATTTTTTGTAACAAATGAAGATCCTAACATCATGCTCAATCTTATGCGTGTTCATGTCATCTTGTGAAGGCTAATATGCATTGTTGATCCTAAAGCATCCAAGCATTTCAAGTATCCAAATCCATCAAGAAAAGCAAGATTCAAATCCTTGGAGAGATGTGTTTGGCTTTAGTCCTCTAAGGGAAGCCATTGAAGGGTTGGTGAGTTGTAGCAAGCATTGTTCATTCATCATTTCCTTCCCTTTTTTCATTATCTTTCTATCAAGGTTTAATTACCAAACTAGGGTTTGACCAAGGCAAACCCGCATTCAAAGAAAATAATTTTTCCTATTTGTGTATGTGCATATTACATGCTGAAGAAGGATTGAAGAGATCTTGAAGAGAAATTTTGCATTATTGCACAAGTTATCATCATTGTTGTCAAGCCACAAAAATTAGGTTGCAGACTTTATTTTTGACTTTCTGACAATGGGACTTGTTCCAAACATAAGCCAAGATCTAGCATTAGAGGACTATTGAAACTTATTTTAGAAGCCCTAACCAAGACCAGTTCACCCAAGGGCGAACCAATCCTTCAATTGGTCTAAAAAAAAAAAATTGGTGATAGGTGCATGTGTCCAAACCCTTCTCAAATCTGCCTGCAAATTACCATTTTTGCTTTTGTACTTTCAAGAATTTGTATTTTATATATTAGTTGTTCAATGAGTTTGAGTGTTCCAAATCATTTCAATTTAATTCTAGATCTATCCTACTATCCTAAGGACTGAGACCCGGGCATGATTGACTCACCATTGAGGTTGAAAGTCAATATTTACACCTTTTGATCTCTTTACTAATGAAATTACCTTAGGGAAAGACACATATTGAGATTCCTAGGTTTTATTCACAATATAACTTTTGGGGATCCCTTTCCCCATATTTCAGTACATACATATATGTACATATGTATACATACATATATGTACATATGTATACATACATATATGTACATATGTATACATACATATATGTACATATATACAAATATACATACACACACACACACACACACACACATATATACATATATACATATACACATACACATACACATACACATACACATACACATGCATGTGTGCGTATACACACATAAATATGTTTGTGGTACAAAATGTTAATATATTTGTAGGTGTATAAATATGATATTTTGTATCATTGTTCTATACATATATATTTAAAAAAATTAAATAAAATTTAAATTCACCATAAATCATATTTATCACTATAAAATAAGGCTTGATAATAATATAAAAAACTAAGTTTAACAATGATACAAAAATTGTTTCAAATGACACACACTTGCATATGTGTATATAGTTCTAACAATGGTATAAAATACCATATTTGTATGTACCTACAAATTTAAACTACATATATAGTTTTGTAGGTGTACGAATATGAAATTTTGTATTATTGTTTGATATACATATTATAAAAACAATTAAGTAAAATTTAGATTTGACCATAAATTAGATTTATCACTATAAAATAAGGCTTGACAATGATATAAAAATTAAACTTAATAATGATACAAAAGTTCCTTGAAATGACTTAAAAACATGTATTTACAACCTAACTTGAATACTTGTCAACATATTATATCAAGTTCTTCTCTAGATCTCATTAGAATTATAATGAATAGTTAAAAAGTCACTAAATAATATTGTAGGTTTCTTCCACTCCCAAGTTCCCAATAAATCTTCTTCCACATGAAATGTCACTCCAAAGACCAAAAACTTGAATGAAAATACAACCACAAAGGCCCCAATCAAGGAAATAATTAAACACCCTTCCTTTTAAGAATAATCAAATCTTTAGACTCTAGCCAACCCACGAGCCAAGAGGGTGGAATGAAATTTAAGGGTAAATAAAAAGATAAGTAGATAAAAAATTTACACCAACACACAAAACAAACCAACACCTATGATTTCAAATCTTTGGTCTATGGGTGTCATTTGGGGGATCCACTTGGTTGTTCTTTGGGCTTGGTGGATGAGTTCTAATGCTGAGGTGGCCTACAAGTGGAAGAATTCAAAATTAAAGGTTAGTCACATGGTTAAAGAAGGCGACTCTATGAAGGGATTAGGAAAGTATGCGACATTTATGAATTTGAGAGGCCGTATCGTGCAATATCTTATCTATGGGATTGTTTTAATCCATCATGCCCTCCGTAAGACTACGATTATGAATGTTGATATGAAATTTCATAATGAGGAAATGCTACCTTCTAGCGCCTTCGATCCTACTAGATTAGCGTTGGCTTCTAAATATGCTTACATTGACATTTCTAATTTTGGCCAAGTGGCCACCATGCCTAGGTTTTTGCACAATTACATCATGGCCAAAAAACCCTGCACACCCACCATTTCTCACTTAGCTTGCCACAATCATCTTAAGATTCACATTAATGACACCGTTAAGTCTTCTTTTGGTGATCTTTCCTTTCACGCGTGTGATCTACAAACTGGCATCATTATCCAACGTTGCAATCTTTGCCTTAATATCCACAATGTGAAGAAAGCCTATTGCTTTGCTGGTGTTTCTAAAGTTATTTTATTACAAAATCTTTGGTTTCTTGTGCAAGTAAACATCATGGGTGGTGACCACGTTCAGACTAAGCCTAATAACTATGAAGAGTTTTGTAAGAATCCTTTGGTCTATCATATTTTCATTGAGGGTGGCCTTGCTCTTCTCATGGAGATTCTGGTGGGTCACGACCCTATCTTGTCTAGCCAATTCGCTAACTCCTGGAAGGATTGCAGGGTTACGCTGGGTGGAATTTCCTTTGAAGTCAGCGAAGAAGTGATAGCGCAAGCTACCAGAATGTAGTGCACTAGGAAGAAATATCCTAAGCATACTCAAACTCTAGACAATGACAGTTTGAAAGCCTTTTCATGGGGAACGAGGAGTCGGTCTGCAACCAATCAGGCTTTGAAGGTGAAGCCCTTCCGCAGCCCTGGGACCAGATGTGTTTAGCCCTTATGAAGTACATCATGCTTGAAGGTAGGTTTAAAACCTACTTTTTCTATCATTTTCCCCTTTTGAATCATCTAAGGCATAAAATCCTACTTAGTGTTCCTTTCTTTCTACTCATGGACCTAGAGAATTCGATTAAAAAATGCAAAGAAATGGCCAGTCTTAACCTGAATGACATTCTGCCTCTTCCTCTCCGTCAGGGGCTTATCTTGAGACTATACCATTTTCACTTGGCCTTATGTCTCTCTAGAGCCATTTATGTTGTTTGTATTGAAGAGATTGAACCCCTGGTTGTTGCAAATATCTCCCCTGCTGAATCTAAAAGCCCTTCTAGAAAAACCCACCTAGGTATTGTTGAAAACCTTAAAACCAAATAGGCTGCTAAAAAAGTTAAAGGCGGTGCGGGTAATGTGCATACTAGTGCCGCGACCAGCCTTTGTGAACTCAAGGCCACCCCGGCTAAGTCTACTTACAGAGCCACCACAATGAAAAAAGGCAAGGATGATAAAAAAGGTGTGTCAGAGTCGATGGTGAAGGAGGGTAAAGGGAAGAATATTATAGGGAATGATTCTAAATGTGATACGGTAATGGGGACCACAGTCATGACTGGAGGGGAGACTAGCATCCGAAGATCTGGGAGATTAGTGAAAAATAATAGAAAAAGATAGATTATTGAGGACTCAGAGGAGGAGCAGATGGACAACAAGGATTATAAGGAAGAGGAGACTGAGGAGGAAGAGGAAGAAAATGTGGAAGGGCCCCATTCTACCCCAAACAACAACAAAATCTCGAAAGAGACTTTAACTTCTCACTCTTCGCACCCGTTGGTTGCTGAGCTTGGCAAGGTCCCAAGAACCACAGATGATGGTGAGGAGCTTTGTGCTTTGGAAAATAAGATGGACACACTTGATAAAGATTCAAAGGTCTGACCCGCTTCACGATGAAGTTGGGTCATTTCGTGACTAGCACCCTATCCACTGTAATCAAAGAGGAGCTGGAGGGCAATAATGCTCAGGAGAGTCAAGATTGGGTCGGGGATGACGTTGTGGACCTCCTGTTCAAAAATTGGGACAATGTCAATTAGTTGTTGCCTGGGCCTTTATTTTGTGTCTCTGCTACTTGTCTGTGGTTGTTGTGTTGTTAATCTGTTGTTTCTGTTCTTTTTTAGATGTGTTGTTAGTTTTATGGACTTGATCCTTTTTGGCCCTTGTGGCTCGTTGTGTAGGGTACAACACCCTGTAAATGTTGCTTAATTTTTCAAAAACAAACCAACACCTAAAATCACATGTAGTCATTGCAAAAAATATAAAGAATCCATAATATGATTCCTAAAATGGGGAAGGAGGAGTTACTTAATCTTGTAATAAAATTACTTATGATAAATTTCAAAATTGCAACAGTGTCTTCACAAGTTATCAACACTCAACCACCAATAAAATATCTCTTAACATCCAAGAATCACAAACACTTATTATTTCTCCATTATAATTAGTGAGAAGAATGATCCAAATTTTAGATTTACAATGACTTCATCCCTTCCCATTTGACTTGTCAAGTAAATAAGAGACTTTCATGAATCCCCCTCTACCCCCTTACAAGCTATGAACAATATATCATAATGAAAGCTCCATACTACAAAGAATAATAACAAATAACTCTCTACACAAATAAATTTCAACAAATAAAAAAAACATACACAAGCTACTCTACACATGATAATTTACTCATTTCAATAATTTAAAAAGGGGATTGATCCCACCTCAATATTCAAAATTCAAGATGGATATGCCTTTTGTCCTCTTCCTATATCCCAATTTTTCTTCCAAAATTTAATCAACTTCCTCTCTATAAGATCTCAACTTAACTTTGGGTCTTTCATAAATAGTATAATTTATTGTTAGAGGAGATGACAAGTGTCCTACACTTAACTTTGGGTCCTTCATAAATAGTTTAAATTTTTGTAGTAACGTATTTGGGTCTTCCAAAAATAGTATTTTTTTTTTTAATAATATCTTTGATAAATGTATCAATTAAATTTAAGGTTTTAAGTCTACATTATCAAATATGATGTCACACTAGTATATTTTTATTTAGTTATTATAAAATATAAATAATAAAATCTTTTTTAGTGATATGATTTATTGCTTTTTGGATGTGACTTTTTCTAATGAAAGAATTTAATTTAATTATTAATAATAATTAACATTAAGAATTTTGAAGTGGTGTGACTAATAATGTTATAGTATTAAAATAAATGATCTTTTAATGTCTTAATGTACTCACAACTATTGGTTAGCACTCAACTATTAGATCCTCACCTTTAGAAAAAAGTTGCATCTTACCTAATTTAAAAAGTTAAAAGTCCATCTATAAATAAAACTTATTAATTCAAAGCTTGGTGACAATTATATGTAATTATATAATTATTTAAGTTAATATTTTATATTTGACTAATAAGAGCATGTGTTGTTTTAGTTTTTTCTAGAAACAATTAGATTGCATAGATATAATAATTTATGTCGTGTTTAAGTATATTAGAGTATGATGGTAGGCATGCATTTAAATAAGAAAATATCTTTTGATTAATTTACCATGAGTAGGGGGAACTAGTTTGTTAAAGTCACCCATGGATTGAACTTGGTTGGACCCACTTCTAAGGGATTTTAACCTTAGTGGATGACATAATCAAGGAACAAACCATCATCATCACTAGTTGAGCTCAACCAATTAAGCTACAATCCTTTGGTGTTTTAATATTTTTTCAATTAATATAGTTTTCTTTAAATTGATAAGAATGGAAATTAGGGTTCTATTTTTTCATACATCTTTATAAGATTGGTCTACTATTGTCCCTCCTTGAGTTGCTAATGTAATTTTAATTTTGAACAATATATGTGTGCCAGTAACTATATATCAATATTATAATATGCTTATTAATTTCTCCAATAGAATATTGTACACAATAAAAAAACACTAGAATAAATTATTAATTTGGTTAAACCTAGATTCTAAAGGGACCTCATATATTGATTAATGTAAATATAGAGAAACAAAAATGTTGAGATGTATTTAGGGATAACTTAGTTTATGACATGATATTGATTTTGACTACTTTGAAAAAAATTGACACTTTGAAAAGGAATTGGAAATTATAAACTAGAATTGTATCAATGATCAAGAGAATGAGACTAAGGGATTCTAAATTTTTTAAGACTAGGAATATATTACAACTCAAGTCTATGGTTAAATCCTTGAGAAATTTTCTACTAATTGGGTCCATCCTTTGTTGAATCTTTCCTTTGAGACCTATGAAACTTGATTTCCTATTCTTGTCATATGATGAAGAACTAGGGGTGTTGAAGGTCATATTTAAAATCCTACTATATGAAGAGGAAAGAATATTGATTTTTTGTTAGTAGTTAGGTCCCATGACATATGCAACAAGATAAAAAATACTCCAAATAAATAATCCAATAGGTTAATGTAATTGAGACCAATTAAATCGAGGCTTAAATGAAACTAAGTTATGATTGATGTGACTAAATGAAGATTCTTTCGTGTCATCATTCAATATTATATCATGGTTAAAATGACTAGGATGATGTCAAATAAAAGTCCTAAACCCATAACTTTAGACTTGTAACACAAGACAATAGATAAAAATCATACTTATAGAATATTGGCCTATGAAAGTGAAAATTGATTTAAAATTTAAGAGGACTAGAACATTGTGTAGCTCTATCCAAGAGATAGACCACAAGGGCAATATAGAGTCCAATGATCAATAAGCATTCAAGTTGACTTCATTGGAGAATAAATTGAGTTGAATTATTTGAATTATATTATAGTTCATAAGCTCACTTCCTTGTGATAAGCAAATTACATTCTAAAAGTGAGGAATTTTTGTGTATTGATCCTAGGGACTAAAATAAGTGGATTTAGTACATAAAAGCGATAGGTAGAAATCTAGGGAAATGGTTCAATAAATATATACATACATATTCATATATACACTATATTAAATTACACATACATTCTACAATATTTCTAAAAATTATGTTAATTTTTTATATATAAGAATATATATATACATATATTAACATACATACATATACATGTATACACACATATACATTACACACACACCCATATATACAATGATATATATGGACATATATATAGATAACCACACACACACACACATATGTGTGTATACATATATATGTACATATATAATGTATATATACATGTATACATTTATATGTACATATATAATGTATATATACATGTATACATATATGTATGTATATGTATATGCATACATATACATATATATTATTATATATATATACATACACACATTTATGTATGTTTCTGGTACGAAATGTTATATTTGTAGGTGTACAAATATGACAATTTGTACCATTGTTTTTTATTAATTACACAGGGAAGTGCCCTGATCCCATGGTTACAACCAATAAACAAAAAGGAGCCACATCAAGGTGGAAAACAAAACCACCCCCATGAACCAAAAAACAACAACCAGATAAGCACACAAGCTATCATTTAACATAATAACCATAGTACAACAAGTATCTACTAGCATACTTAAAACTATGTAAACCGTTAATCAAGTCCATAGTATCCTAGGTGGTCTTCCACCAAAGAAAAGTTATTGTAAAATAACAGTCTGAGATTATGAAGCAAAAGGACAAAAAATGGAAAGCAGTCATCAAAGCAGCAACAAGAAGCCATTACTTAGCTTTCTTCAATAGGTCCCCACATTTTCCTATGAGAGAGATATAATCTCTCTATTCAGATTCCTTAGAATCATCCAACATCTTAAGAACATCAAGCTTTCCTTGTCTTTTAATCTTCCTTGCAATTTTGGTCTCTCTAGAAATAGCTCCTAGCATCGCCCTCCTCATCAGTCTATTAGTTACCTTCACAAGAGTAACTAAAGCCTTTTCCATATCATCAAATTGAACCTACAGAAATGTAATTCTACTCTTCAAGAAATCAATGTTAGAGTCTTTAGTATTAGTTTCCATCCCCATATTCCTATCATCCTGTACATTCTCAACTTCATTCTTTTGTTCCTCAATTCTCTCTATTTGTTCTTCTTCCTCTTCCTTTTCCTCATCTAAATCTTCCCCCATATCATAGGAAGATTCTTCAAAATCCATATCCTTAGATTCATCTTCATCCTAGGCTTCAAACTCTTAAAAATCCAGTAATTCCTCCTCACCCATAGTCATAATCTGTTTGCCTTTTTTATCCTTGGGGGTAGCTTTGGCACGGTGTGCAAACCTTCTACCACTACTACCTCCACTTCCTTGACCCTACAAAGTCTCCTTCAGCTCGTCATTTTGCACTCCTTCCTCAGAAATATTAATAATGTCTTTATGGTTAATATCTCTTTTGAATTTCTTAGCCTTGGGAAGTTCCAACACCAAAGGTAAGTGTTTTCTTTTCTCTGGCATAGCCTTTAAGAGATCCATCTCAAAAACTCTTTTTTCCTCATTTTTTACGACACACGGGTAGAGGGATTTGAGACATTGGCCATAGGGGACTGGCTATTCATAGAAATTAGCACCCTCCTAACAACAACTACAGGAGGCGAGCAGGGATGAGGTTCCACAATAGAAATTTCCTCAACAACAGGGTTCACATTAACAACAGGATTATCCTCAACAACAAGGTTTTCATCAAGATTATCCTCAACAACAAGATTTTCATCAGCAAGTTGTTCCTCATTAACCCCTTCAAGATGGTTAGGGTTATCATTTCTACTAGCTAAAGTATTACCATGAGGATTGAGAGACAAATCATACTTGTACAGGGTTAACATAAGACCTTGGTTTAAAGGAGGGCTACCACCCTTCTCAATATTGAGTTGCATTGAGGACAACAGATAATAGGGAAGATTAATCCTCTCGCCATGCCTAATGTGATTGAGCAAGGGAAAATGGTACACATGTACCGCCATATACCTACCCTCTAAAGTAAAATACTGCATGAAAAATAGGCTAACCAAAGCAAAGGGAGGATAGAGTTCCAACCTAGCATATTCATTTTGAAATCTTCTTAACTTCTCATCTTTATGTAGGAATTTTTCCATGAACTTCTAGTAATCGGCCCCACTTTTCTTAGCAACTTTAATCCCTTGGTTTTGCAGATCAGTTGCTTCAACAATGAACCTCGAAGTGACCTTAAAGTTCACTGCACCAATGGAAACACAACCATTCCTCCAAGAATTTGTGAACTTAGCCATAAGATTCTCATTGTACCCTTTCAGAGATTGAAAGAGCGGAATCATCCCATCATTTTTGAAAAGCCTCCATACATCCACATTCTTCTTAAGAGCCAGGCAATTTGGAGGCTTTGTGTGCTTCTGTGGACCTCCCATTTTTCTTTTCTGCAAATTCTTAGGCTGATGCAAGATATTCTTCATAATCCCCCATTCCTTCTGCTTTCTTTCCTTAATGTTACAAACACTCTTCCACTAAATAACAAACAGAGTTGATAACAAATACAGATTCAAGAAGTTTCTTTTAGTGAACACCAATGACACAATTCCTGGAACCATTAACCCATTATTATTCTTGCAAGTATTAAAATCCATAATAATTAATTTACCTTGTACAACATCACAATTTTGAGAATAGCTGCCACAAGGCAAATCAACATGATTTGAAATGACAACCCTTAACAACTTGAGAAGCTCCATGTGATCATCCGTCACCTCGGGGAAGGAAGAATATTTAATTTTACTTTCAGCCCAGATCCTCATTAACAACCCCGTACTCCCAATATCATAATTACAATGTAATCCTTTAAACATCACTTGAACACTTTGCAAACCACATAGCTTCACCATATTATCTTTGCATCTTATAATCATTTTCATATTTCTCATTTAGTATCACATCTCTCAAAGATTTTAACGTATTACCTTTTCTCCTTCAGGTCCACCCCATACAACTTAAAGCCACATTGTAAGCACAATCAACAACTTTGTTGCCCTCTCTATAGACATGGTGCACCCTACAATTGGTAAAGTAATGCTTCAGAGCACTGCATTTATCAATTATATTTCTTAACTCCCAAGGTGACACAACCACTCCATTTAGAATATCCACTCTAAGCTTGGAATCCCCTTCTAGTATGATATTGTTAATTCCAACCTCCTTAAGAGTATTTAAGCCCCCTAATACAACCACAACTTCAAATTTATTGTTAGAACAGACACCCAAATTCACACCAAAAAAATCTAAGAATTCCCCTTTAAGATTTCTTAACAGACCTCCAACCCCAACTAAACTCGAGTTGCCTTTTGAGCACCCATCAAAGTTACACTTTATCCACTCCTTCTTCAAAGGGCTCCAAACTGTAGCCATTCTGGTTAACATCATATCCCAATTGAGTCTGGTTAGACCCTTCCTTATGTCCCAATTCTACTTAATCCTCAATTCTTTGTAGTTAGGCCAAGCTTTGGAGAATCTGTATCTTCTAGCCTCAATTTTTTCCTTTATTTGAGTTTTAATAATTAAACTCACCTCCCGATTACTTCTCTCCACTTCCCTAAAAATCTTATTATTTATTTCCTTCCATAAACCCCAGGTGACAAAGGGAGGAACCTGGTTCTAGAGGTCAACAATGACATTTCGACCAGCCGTCTATAAACATCTTCATTGAGTTAGGAAACACCCAGTCAGAAGACAACAAAGCCAAGAAGCAGGACCACAGCTCCCTCAGAAATTGGAAATGGAAGAAAATGTGCATAATTGACTCCTCTTCTTGCTTACAAAGGGAACATCTATTCACCATTTAGAAACCCCTCCTAACTAGATTGTCAATTGTAAGAATTTTTCCAGGAGTCGCAGTCCTCTAGAAACAAATGATTTTGGGAACCAGGTTCTTAAGCCACACCTTATCCCAGAAATGGTCAGTTAAGACATCTAGAGGCTTTACCAGTTCTTCACAATCCTTTTTTACTGAGAAATAACCAGAAGAGCTTCCCTTCGAAATCCATTCATCTTCCCTTCCCCTATCAAACCACTTAGCCTCCCCAATTAGGTTATGCAAATTTAGAAGAATCGAGTCCCAATTTACCCGCCTTTGACCTCTCAAATTATCCCTCCTTAATATTATTTTATACTCCTTCCATTTAGGTTCCTCCATCTCCCAATTAATATAATATGGAACCTTTTTACCACATACACTATTTAGGCTAAGTTTTAGGGGGTTTAGTCCTTCAACTAAGGATAAGGTAGAGGTCTCTATCCATGGGTCCTTCCAAAAGTTGATATCATTTCCATTCCCTATTCTCTTTCTTACCCCCTTGCTTCAACACATTTTTTATTTTTACAAGATGATTCCATAAGGCAAAACCACTAGGCTGGTTAGACATAGAGGGAAAACAACTAGAATTCATGTTCCTCAAGTACTTAGCTTGGAAGATTATTACCCATTCTTTAGAGCCTTCAAGAAGATTCCAAAAAAAATTTGCATAGAGGGGTTTGTTAAGCATGGATATTCTTCTTATTCCCAAACCTCCTCTCCTTTTGGGAGTGATTTTTTTTTTCATAACTTACCATAGACAGTCTAATTTTTTTTTTAGTTCCTGACCATAAGAATCTTCTCTAAATATATTCAATATTTTCCCTTATGAAAGCAATAATTTTGAAGAGAGATGGGTAGCATACCATAATATTTTGAAGGGAGGCTTTGAGCAATTGAACCTTCCTAGCTAAGCTAAGAAGCTTCCCCTTCCATCCAAAAATATTTTTTTTAACTCTCTCAATCAGTTGATTCTAGTAGTTATTTTCCAACTTCTTAGAGATCAAAGGTAGTCCCAAGTAGGCATCAGGCAAGGCAGCTTCCTGCAATCCCAAAAAAATTACCACTCTTTCCTAATTTTTTTGATCAGTAATGAAGAAGTAGATTTTTCTTTTTTCATAGTTTATACACTGACCAAAAACAACAACATAATCATTAAGAACCTATTTCTAGAGACCAACTTCACCCATCGAGGCCTCTCTGAACACTAGTGTATCATCCAAAAAGTATTGATGGGAGTCTGGCATAAGAGAGGAAGCAACTTTAACACCTTTCAAAGCTTTAGAGTCCAATTTTTGAATGTTCCTACCAAGAACTTTATCAACAATAATAAAAAGGTAGGGAGAGAGGGGGTCACCTTGCCTAAGACCTTGACCAAAAGAGAAGAAACCTTGGGGGACACCATTGACTAGAACAAAGCACATGGTGAAGGAAAAACAAGCATAGATCATCTTTAGAAACTTTCCTTCTATCCCAAATTTCCTAAGAACAACAAAGAGGAATGACCAGGAGACTCTGTCATAGGCCTTAGAAATATCAATTTTAAAGGCCATCCTAGGTTTTTTTGAGTGGTTCATTGAATGGATAATTTCATGGGTAGAAATGACAACATAAAGAATGTTTCTTCCCTTGACAAAGCCTTTTTGATTAGGGGCTATCATTTTACCAAGCACTAGTTTGAGCCTCAACACCAATATTTTTGAGAAGATTTTATAGATCGTATTGCAAAGACTAATAGGTCTATAATCCTTCATATCCAAGGAATCAACATTTATTGGGATAAGGGCGATAAAAGTAGCATTCAATTGGTTAAGTATCCTACCCAACCTGAAGAAATCCCTAGCAACATTGAAGAGGTCATTTTTAACAATATCCCAATAGGTCTGAAAAAAGGTAGGAGGGAACCCATCAGGGCCAGGAGATTTATAAGGTCCAAAGGAGAAAACAACCTTTTTAACTTCTTCCATAGAAATAACATTAGTCATCATATTTAAATTGAGACCAGTAATAACTTTAGGAATCACCTCAATAAAGTTAGCATTTACCTGATTAACATTGCCCTGAGCCATATGATAAGTGGAGAAGTTGATAGCTTCCATCATAATCTCTTTTCAGTGGTTGCCATTGAACCATGTTCTTTCATGAGTGATTTGATCCTATTTCTGCTCCTATGTTTCAAGGTGGATTGGTGGAAGAATTTTGTATTCCTATCTCCTTTAGTTAGCCATTCGACCCTTGAATTTTGTTTCTAAAATATTTCCTCCTTTTTGTTTACTTGAAACCATTGAGATCTGAGGTCTCTTTCCTTAGCACATATCTCTTCATCCACCTGACCAACCTCCATAATATCTTGAACCTATTTTAATCTATTTACCAGGGAGTTCTTTATGAAAAATATGTTACCAAATGCCACCTTATTCCATCCTTTCACTCTTTAATTTATTCTACTTAGTTTAACCGCTAGACAATACATAGGGGTGATAATTATAGGTTCCTCCCACTAGGATTGAACAAGAGCAACAAAATCTAGATGGAGAATCCACATTGCTTCAAATCTAAAGGGGAAAGGTCCCCGATTATAATCCACATTTCTTTTAAGCATTAAGGCATTATGATCAGAGCTTGTCCTAGGTAGAGCTAAAAGAGAAATGAATTGAGAAATATTCCAATTGGCCAAGATCAGAAACTAATCTAATTTGACTTGGATTATATGGTTTCCAGACCTTCTATTAGACCAAGTATACTTGTACCTTGGAGGGGGATATCTATAAGACCTGCCATGTTTAAGAACTCGACTAGTTCCATCATGCTACCAGAATAATCATCCTGCCCCCCACATTTCTTTGAGGGTAAAAGAGGAGAATTGAAATCCCCTCCCAACATCCAATGGTCATCTTTTCTATGAGAAATAACATCACTTAGTTGTTCCCAAAGCAAAAAAAATTCCCTATTCAAGTTTGAAGCATAAATTTTTATAAGGTTCCATTTCTCTTGGGAGGCCACATCTTCAAAGGTAATCATTAGACTATTCATACTAGTAGAACACAAAGTACATTTTAGCTTAAAGGGATTCTAGAGAGTGGCTATACCTCATGAGACTCCTTCTGCCTCACTTACAAAATAATTAGCACCAGGTTAGATACTCAAAATAGCCTTTTCAAAAGTCTCTTTCTTCATCTTAGTTTCCTAAAGGAGAAGAACACCCACTTTATTGTCAAGAATACAAGATTTCACCAGAAATTATTTATACGAGCTATTAAGCTCCCTTATATTCCATGAGAGACACTTCATAGGAAAAGAATAATATAGTACCACCCTAACCACAACAAAACTACCAAAACTAATTCTTCTTGGGCAATGACCCTACGATCGAGTCCAAGATTCTTTGTTTTCTAGCAGCCACATCCCTCACAGTATCTTTAGTTTTGAAGTCCTTTTGGGAAATTCTTCCCACCTTATTTCCTCCTCCCACATCCAGTTTCTTTTTCTTTTTTGATTTTTTTGGTGCTTGGTACCACCCAACTTCATCCTCATTATCACTTGACCCTTGAGGAAAGCCTAGTAGAGCCATAGAGTCACTCAAGTTTCTTACCCCCTTTTGGGATAATAATTGTAAGTCCTATAGAGACAAGCTTTTCTCGAGGTTCACATACTCACCTTCTTCAAGCTCATCTCCCACTCCTGGAATCTGAACCTTCTCCATGGAAACCTGCACATTTTCCACCAAAAGAGATTCCCCTAAAGGAACAATTTCCTTATTAACATCTTCTCCCCCATTCACCTCCATTGTTATAGGAAAGCTTGAGGTAGGAAAGGTGGAAACAGGGGTAGAGATATCTGGGTTAAGATAGACTGAGTCCTTAGATATAGCAAGGGTTTTTGAAGCAACCTCCAAACCCAAGTCTAGGTCATCCTTTTGTTGGGGGGCCAACACCTTTTGAACAAGAAATGTAGAAGGTTGAGCACAAGAGGCCAATTCATTGGCAAAGATTTCCTCCACTAAGGTTTTCTCCTTAGCACCTTCTCCCTCCATAGATTTGTACCCACAAGAATCAATGATATGAACAAAATTCTTGCACTGTTTGGAGAAGATATGAGCATTTTTGTACTCCAAGGGTTGGGACCAATTACCAAGCTTAGACTTAAGAAGGATAGAGGAAGGTAAGATCGTATTCACAACCACATTTACACAAATACGGTCATACACTAGTCTTGATATCTCATGTGTAATCTTGTCTATGGTCAGAAGATTTCCAAAGGAGTTGGCAATACCTTTTAATATTCTCATATCCCAAAACTCTAAAGGAAGGCCTGGGAGGCGAACCCATGTAGGAGCAAAGGCACCCAAATCCATCGACGGATCAAAGCTCGATTTCCATTTGCAAAGTGAGAGAAAAATTTTAAACCCCGAGTCAAAGGCCCATGTGCCACCCGTTAAAACCTTCAACATATCTTCATAAACCATGAAGGATAAATACCTCTTGGCATAGCATTTATGGATATGTTGCCTTTAAGATTCTAGGTGGAAGCAACCCATTGATGAACCAGTTCAATATTTGGCCTATAAGCTAGAAAATTATTGACAAGCACCAATTTAAGGTTGTCCATTGCCTTCAACATCAAAACCTTTGGGACATATACTTCATAGCCAGTCATCGAGCAGGAAGCAGATTCCACTAACCTTTTTACTCGAAGCTGGCGAGTCAAACCCCACTAGTTTGTCCATGTAGGAAGCCAATTCTTCCTCCAAGAAGAAGGAGTTAATCCCAAGAGAAGGGGATATGGGTGACTTTCCAGAAAGACCATCAGTCTTTTCCTCAGGGGAGAGGACAAAAGTACAAGGAGGGGACATCATATGGGAAACAACTAGAATGGTCGCTGCCACTGCAGCCACAACGCCAAAGAAGAGGACAAAATTCTTGGAATGGGGAGCCTTCCCAAGCCCCCCTAACCGTCCCATTAGACAGTCAAATCACAACAAGGACCGAAAATTCAAAAAAGAAGCCAAAGCGAGAAAATTTCAGAGCAGAGTTGAGCTGAGTATTTTTTTTATTATTTGTTTTTTGTTTTTTACTATATAAATATACAAAAAATTATCGAATAAAATTTATATTCAACCATAAATCATATTTATCACTATAAAATAATGATTGATAATGATATAAAACTAAGTTTAATAATGGTAAAAATGTTGTTTAAAATGACAAACACATGCACAAATGTATATAGCTCTAACAGTGGTACAAAATGTCATATGTGTACACCTACAATTTTAAACTACATATGTAGTTTAAATTTGTAGGCATAAAAATATGATATTTTGTATTATTATTTTATATACATATATAAAAAATAATTAAGTAAAACTTAGATTTGACTATAAATTATATTTATCACTATAAAATAAGGCTTGACAATGATATACAAACTAAACTTAATAATGATACAAGATTTATTTTAAATGACAAAAACATTTGTTTACAATCTAACTAGAATACTTGTCAACATTTTATATCAAGTTCTTCTCTATCTGAATTGCAATATTATAATAAACAATACAAAATACCACTAAAAAAAATTGTAGGTTTCTTCCACTCCCAAGTTCTTAATTTCTTCCTGCACATGAAATATGACTCCTAAGACCAACAAGTTAAATGAAAATACAACCACAAAGGCCCCAAGAAAGGAAAAGTTTAAACACCCTTCCTTTTAAGAATCATCAAATCTTTAGACTCTATCCAACCCTTGAGCCAAGAGGGAGGCACCAAGTTTTATGGGTAAATAACAAGCTAAGTAAATAAAAAATACACCAAAAAAAAAAATCAACACCTAAAATCACATGTAGTTTCTATGAAAATAAATTAAGAATCCATAATAGGATTCCTAAAATGGGGAAGGAGGAGTTACTTAACCCTGTACATTACAAAGTCTTCACAAGTCATCTACACTCAACCACCAATAAAATATCTCTAACACCCAAGAATCTCAAACACTTAATTATTTCTCCATTATAGTTAGTGGGAAGAATAACCCAAGTTTTAGATTTACAACCACTTTATCTCTTCCCATTTAGCTTGTCGAGTAAATATGCTACTTTCTTCAATCCCCCTCTACCCCCATTACAAGATATTAACAATATATCATAATGAAAGCTCCATACTATAATGAATAATAACAAAAAACTTTGTATACAAATAAATTACAGCAAATAAAAAACACATACACAAGCTACTATACACATTAGGATACTCATTTCAATAATGTAAAAAAGGGGGATTAAGCCCATCTCAATATTCAAGCTTCAAGATGGATATGCCTTATTTCCTCTTCCTCTAGCCTGATTTTCCTTCCAAAATAATCAACATCCTCTTTATAAGAGCTCCTCCAAGAAAAAATATAAGAAAAAGTCCTTTCTAGGATCAAAATCCATCATTAAATAGAGGTGTCATGTCCCCTCATCCCAAAGTAATGGAGTTGTGCCATATTGAATCTATCCAACCCAATAATTCTAGTTACCATCCTTTATTGTGACTCCCTAGGATGTTTGAATACACTTCACAAATAAGAGTGGGAGTGGTCACATTCATTTCATAAAATATATTGAGGACAAATTGTAAGAACAAAGGTGAATGCATTTTAACCTTCCCTTCTTAGTGAAAGGCCTTTCTATGATATTGATGTTGACTACTTTGAAAAGTTGAGACACTTTGAAAAAGATTTGGAAATTGTAAACTAGAATTGTATCAATGATCAATAGCATGAGACTTGAAGGTGTTAGAACCAGAAATTTCTGAAAATCCTAAGGGCTTTAATCCATTGGAACCTAATTTTATGCTAGCTTTTTTCATAGAAAATCATTCTTTTTCCCTCCACAAAGTCAAAAGTGTCTTTTACCGCCATACCGCTACCACATCATCTACCCTTCATTGCCCTTACCTTATACCTCCCTACCGCAGCCCCTTACAAAGCACCTCCCGGTATCACGGTCAAGAGCAGTCATGTTATCACCTTACCGTTACACCACGAAAGGTCATCAAGTAGCTTGTGGTTCAACAGTAAGGTGGAATGAGCAGTAATAAAGGATACTACTACACTGCGAAGGGTCAACATTCTGCTCGCAGTAGAGTGGTAAGGGGAGGAAAGCAAAGGCAGGCCACCGCGGTACCACTGGAAGACAAAATGTAGTGAGCGGCAAGGCGGTAGGGAGAGCAATGCTAGGAAGATAACCGCCATACCGCGGAGGGTCGATAAGGAGCCCACAGTAGAGTGGTAAAAAAGAACAGAGTTTGCAAATACTGTGGCATCGCTGAAGGGAAGGACACAACTCACGGTGAAGCAGTAAAGGCAAGACCACCATACTGCGTGGAAAGAAATTTTAGCTCATGGTATACAGAGGCGTATCATAAAATGCCACCATGGTACCGTTGGGAGCATAAATATAGCTCGCGGTAAAACGATAGAAGTCCAGAGACGACAAGCACACAGTGCCACCGCAATAGAGGAGAAAGAAAGGTGTGGTAACGTGGTAAGGAATTCGTTGTTGCTGTGATAGTTATTATTGTCATATTCCAGTTATGTTTTTCTCAAGCGACGTGAATTTTTGCCTCTCATGAGAATACGAGGAGACCAAGACCGAAAGGTGCGGGAATTTTTTTTCTGAAATGTATAAAAGCGGGAGATAGATAATGAATAGGGGTTGGTTGGGGAGATAGAGAAATATTTTTTCAGAATGTTTTAAAGAGTAGATACCATGATGCAAGTTTAATTTTGAGGAAAATAATGAAATATTTTTGTTTTGGTGGTTCAAGTTCGGTATCAATTGTTTGTTAAAATTATTCAATTATATGATTGTCTCCAGCTTAATGTTTTCTTGGTTATTTAAGTTGATATATCCAGTATATATTCAATTTATCAATGCATGTTTGTTGTATCTGTGTGATGTGATTATTTGGTTTCTTCAAGAATGAATTAAATTCCTTTTGGTCAATCATAGTAATCTGGAAATATTATTTAGATTAGTAAGAAAAGTTAGATAATTAGGATTGATATTCTGCCTCCAGTAGGGTTTGTCAGTCACTATCTTGCATGTTTATACAAGTAATTATAAACAAATACCTATGTGCCAAACAATTTGAATTTATGCTAAATAGAAGCCATCCATCAAAGACTTTCATTGGACTTTGTTTTACCCAACAGGGCACTGGTCTCGCCTATTTTATTCATTTAAATTCATTAAATATTTTTTAGACATTTGTTAACTGAACATATTTAATTATATAGTTTATACCAAGTAGGTTTGTATCTTTCCACTTCCAAATTGCCATTGTGGATAGATTATTTAGAGGAAACACACAGTTCAAATCTGCTTCATGCATATAGGTTTACCCGCCTAGGTTTAGCATAGCCTAAAGAGTAGAAGGTTCAAATTCACTATTTGGCCTTGTACATTAGCCAGAAACGTTGTGAGAGCTTGGAAACCTCTCATGGTTTAAACCTGCGTTTTTGAGTCCTAACATAAGGCACTCTAAAAAATTTAAGACTAGGAATAGGTTGTACCTATGGTTATATCCTTAAGCACTTTGCTCCTAAGTGGGTCCATATTTTGTTGAATCTTTCCTTTGAGACCCACAAAACTTGATCCCCTATGCTTGTACCTATGACAAAGAACTAATGGTGTTGAAAACTATTTTTCAAGGCCTACTATATGAAGAGGAAATACTATTAATTTTCTTGATCGTAGTTAGGCCCCACAACACATGTTACAAGATTAAAAAAACTCCAAATAAATAATGTAATAGGTTAATGCAATTGAGACTAAGTTGAGACTTATATGAAACTAAGTTATGACTGTATACATGAAAATTGTGCCAATGTGAATGATAACAACAATTAAACCAAGCACACATGAAATACAAGAAAACACTCAAATTAGGCTAAGAAAGTCCAAACCAACATAGAATTTGATGAAATTTTTACTATCTTAACCTTCCCATTGTATAGATTTTCCCAAGCTGATTGATTCAATGTATGCTCACTCAGAATTTTGGTAACATAACAACACTTCAATACAAAGGTGGCTAATTGTGTAAAAATAGCTAAGTGTTTGGGTGTATATAGATTGAGGGTGAAAATGAGATGAAGGGTCAAGATTTGGTCAAGAGATCAATGGCTAATACAAGAGGTGATCTCTCAACTCATGGGATGGTGCCAAGTGGCACCATGAGAGGATTTGAGAGGGGATATGATACCTTGGAATGTAGGAGGAGATCTTTCCATAAAGGAAAATTTTGTCCTCACACTCTAAAGGGAAGGGAACGATAAGAATAAAGAAATTATTAATTCCTTTTATATAGTTTTGGAGAAAGACCCATGTGTCCAAGAACATGGTGTCTTTTTCCAAAATGAGAAGGATTTATGAAGGGGAGGAAGTGAGTGAGGGAATATTTGGCCCCAATTAATCAATGCACATGATTAGGGAGGTGGATTAGGTGAGGATTATGAGGCTAATGGAAAGTGATGAAGGATGTGACATGTGAGAGGAATTAAATAAATAATAAATTATTTATTTAATTTTTAGAATAAAGAGAACGAGGATGGGTAAATAATTAGGAATAATTATTTACCTTAGGTTGGGCCTTAGGGGAAATCAAGGAAATGATTTAAGCAAATATGAAGATGGTGAAAATTAATTAAATAATAGAGATATTATTTAATTAATATAGGGATCAGGGATAAGATGAATCTGGGTAAATCAACCAAATGTAATGTCCAATTTTAGGTGTCTAAAATGATTGATTAACTAAATGAAGATTATTTTGTGTTATGATTCAATATGATATCATGATTAAAATGACTAGGATGATGTCAAATACAAGTCCTAGACACATAATTTGAGACTTGGAAACACAAGCCAATAGGTAATAGTCATATTCGTAGAATGTTGGCCTAAGAAAGCAAGAATTGATTTAAAATTTAAGAGAACTAGAGAATTGGAGTAGCTTGATCCAAGAGATAGATCATAAGGGAAACATAAAGTCTGATGATCAATAAGAATACAAGTTGACTTCATTGGAGGATAAATTGAGTTAAATTGTTTGAATTATATTGTAAAATCCCCATCTTGGGCACAATAAAAAAATTTATACCTTTAAATACACAACAACTACCAACTTAACCGACCAAGCATATTCCAATTAGATTTGATGGGATAAACTCAAAAGTTCTTCTTTCATCATGGTGACGATAAATCAACATCACACTTATATGCTTACACTCAAAAGTGCTAAGCTCCTACAACTAGGGTCATTCCTATACCTAGACCTAATCCTCAAGGGTTCATGGTCACCCTACCTACGTATCCCCTTGTGGGAATCAAAGGCTTCATAGTTTTCCCCACAATGTTAGATGGAGTTCAAACTCTCCTCTTGTATGAGATCTATGATCTCACCTTTAAGCCATGACTTATTCATTAAGCATAATTTATCACTTAGTTAATTATAATATAATGATATTTTTTTATAATAACTTGTCATCAAGTGTTGGGTCCATGCCAAACATTAGTGTACAAATGTTCACAATATTCACAAGTGGTCATTCATGCCATAATCTCAAAGATCATACACAATGACTGTCATGAGCGTACCTCCATATACATAATTCAACTAGCCCATACACATCATGACTATGATAGTGACTGGGTCATACACAGTACAACGGTAATTGTCTCTTAATGTACATCACAAGTATAACAATTTTTTGCCTGCATATCACAAATACATTAGTAGTTGGCTCCAACATACATCACAAATACATAGTGACAAGCTCCAACCTACATCACATACATAGTGACGAGCTCCAACATCCATCACAAATACATAGTGATGAGCTCCAACATACATCACATACACTGTGAAAAGCTCTAGCATACATCACAAATACATAGTGATGAGCTACAACATACATCACATACACAGAGACAAGCTTACACATTACAATGGCTAACACATGTCCATAATGCATCCAAGATAGAAATAATATTGGTGTATTACACACTACACTGTGGGTCCTATCGTTTCTTCCAATCTTTTGCACCATTGGATAAATGGGAAGAGGATTCAGTGCATCCATACTACACTGCGGGTCCATCCACCATCCCAAGGGTTTCCATAAGTAGTGAGCCTATCATAACCTAGTGGATTCCAACTTCAATCGCCTATAGGCCACTAGCAACAAGTTTCCACCTAGGAAGAAGTAGCTCTTGACATATACCACCTTGTGACCTTGGTGATATTGTCAACTATCTTCTTCACAATCTCTGGTAACACTGACCTCGGTCACTTCCATGCCCTCAATGATAGTGAGTGAACCCCCTTGATACAACTATTAGCCTCAGATTATCGTTACCCACATAGATGGGTCCCTACCCATGCAATCGTTATCATATCTTAATCATAACCGAAGTAGCCCATAGCAACCTTCACCTTTATGAACCAAGTGAATGTCGGCTAGTCCCTAGTAGTATCCCAAACACCGATCATTGGCATGATCCAATGAATGAATTCCATTGCTCAAATATCCTGGAGGTTCACACTTGTGCGGGTCATACATAACGTCAATCATAATCACAATCGATAGATACATGAGCCTATACATAGAGACCTCTAGATATGGAGTTAGTTTTCACAACACATACAATTTACATGGAATAGACATGAGATGGACTTTACATATATTCAAATACCAATTATAAAGTTGTTAAATCTATTACTTAATTTAAATTAGTATTCAGAGGCACATTATGTATTAAATATAAGATATTAAGTAACCTTAACTTGATCATACCCATTTGGTACCCATTTAGTCTCAAACAGGAGCTTACAAAGGTGGAAAGATAAAACCATCTAGGAACAACCCCAACCCTTGGAGTTATCCCCCCTAAACCCTCCCCCTACAGACTTGAGGTCAAAAGGCCATCCTTCACCCAAGGACCACCTACATTTCCACTTTCAAATAGATCAAAGTCACATGTAGTTCTCCTTACAAGGTCTCTCAAGGGATGCATATGCACAAGTACCCATAACCAGGGTTTTGTTAATGTTTTTCTTTCATTATTAATCCTTAACAGTAGTTAGGAAAACATAAATTAAGCATATAATTGAACAACCTATACAGTAACAATTCCCTTTTAAGGATATCAAGATATTTAATTAAACTTGAAGCACTATTATTCATAAGCCACTTGAATGTCCTCAGGTTCATCTTATCAACATAGGGCTAGGCTTCTTACTCAACATGAAATTACCCTAGTTCACATAAATCCATAGGAGGCATTTCCATTTGAAACTCATATAATAGGTTCAATATTGGACTTCTTATATTCAAGAGGCCAATAGATATCTTTGAAGGGCATACAATAGTATTTGTAAGTATGTATTAAGTACAACCAATGCCTGAATGCTACTTAAGGAAGTGGCAACTCTATGTCCATTGGACCAACATATGAAAATATAAATCCAATAGTAATTTTTACTAATAATATTCTTAATCTTCCAACTTCCTTCACACTATGGCGTCACAACCTCATATTTTTATAATAGTTTAGTTCATAGATTGAATAATTCATTCATACTTGTCATTTATTCTAAATATGGCATCAATGGTCAACAATGAGGTATCATGAGATGTTTTTAATATTTTAAGCAACATTTACAAGGCGTTGTACCCTTTACACAACGAGGTATCATGAGATGTTGCCTAGCATGGTTACATAGGGTTTATTTCTTAAGTTAGTCTCAACAATATTTTCCTTCCATTTAGTATGCAATCATATTGTAGTTCAATATAGCTCTAATATCATTCCTTTGTTCGTATAATAATAATTCCCATATCAAGGTTGTTATATTTAATCTAGGTTGTGATCATGTAAAGCATTTTCCATGGTAACATTGAATTATCAAAGCACAAAGTTCCAATAGTAAAGATATGTTTAATAAAGTGTGGTTGTAGTGCCACTAACTAAAACCATCATTCCTTATATTATCATGTAACTACCAAACAATTAGACACAACAACACTATGTATGTTAGGTCTTTCAAACTCAATGGTTAAACCTCGCCAGTATTAAAAAATGGTATGAACATATCTTATTTCAAACACTCTAGAAGGATATAAATACTAAGGGATTTAGGCACCCATTTAAATAAATAAAATAAATTATATATATATACTCCTAGGTTAATTTATCAAAAAATTTCCCACCAATGCATGCATATTTAAACAACTTGCCCATAATTCTCTCATAACCATATTATTATTAAATATAAAATGGGCTATCACAAGCCACTCACTATCTTAGATCTGTCCATTAAATGACTTCCAAGTTATCAAGGGTTCCATACCTTTTTTATTAATACCTATGCCAATGTTTCAAACTATATTTGCAAAATATGAAGCCCAACCACATCAACTTATTGAATAATATGTTTACTACCAAATTAGTAGTTTGACCCATTAAATATAACTCCCTTGCAAGAACAAATACATAGTAATGCTTATTTATATATAGATGCATGTACATGGACACCTTTAAGCACATTCATATAAGTGTGTGATGCCCCCTACTCAAGCACTTGCAAGTTTGTGTATAGTGTAGACCGAGGCTTCATGATTTTCTTTCCCCATTAGTATTATTTTAGGATCAAACACCAGGGTAATTTAGGTTGAAACATCAAAAGTATGCTACTTCTTGTTATAAAAATAATGTAAATAAAAGGAACTTATCTGAGATTAAAGGATTTTTTTTTGCCCCTTTCACAAACTCCCCTTATGGCACATATATGGAGGATGTCATTGAAGTTTTGGAGTCTGGATTTTCTTTTTCTATGCTAACCAACTTTTTTCTTTTCACCTTACTTTGCATTTTCCTTTCCTTCTCTCAAAATTGCAAGTGTGAAGTCAAGGTGGGTCATGGAGGGGGTTTAATGGTTGTGCATCTTCTTTTCATAATAGGATGGAAGGGTACTAGAAATAGTTGTGGATTTTGGAATCATACCTACCAATTATATTTTTTGAGACCTCATCATTCACTCTGTCCGCCCTCTTTGTCTCTGGGTCTTCCTCTTAAACAACTCAAGCCTCCAATGTTTCTTATCCCTTTATGCCTTTGATGGAAGCCCTTAATATTTTCGAAAGCTCCAAATTTTGCACAAGCAAGGAGGACACTAGCAATGGATGTAGACTTTTGACTTAATCCTCCAAAATATCTCATGAATGCCTTTTTATTTTTAAAATAGAGCCCAAGAACTAAATATTTTAGAAGGATTTCCCTCTACCTGTCCGAAGCTCCCATTTTAATGCAAATGAGATTAATATTAGCAATGATTGGGGAAATTTAGTTTTTCACCTGCCAATCATAATTTCCTGAAAGTTTCTACAACTTTTCAACACACATTTTTCCCTAACCCATGTTCAATACTCTGGCAACTCCCAATAGCTACACCAAGCTCTAGATCACTCTCCTCTTTAATTATCCTCCCTCTCCCTTCCATTCCCATGTACTTCCTCCTTCCCCTTCAATTACTAACATCTTGATAAGAATAATGTCTCCCCCAAACTACTTGAGAATACACCCTTCTGGAGGTTACAGGTCAAACTTTCCTCTACATATTCTCCATCACCCCCATACTGCCATTTCTGATGATTTTTGGGGTGCCACACCTCTTAATAGCATGATAGCTCTTCTAAAATTCCCTATGCCATTCCCCATTAACTTTATTTGGTAGTTTCTTGTTTTGTCCTCCACACCTCATTCCTTCATGTGGTACCCATGTTGGCACCATTCCCCTTGTCCCTTTATGTTCATCTATTTTTACAATGCCTAATCTTCTCCTTCAATTTGTCCTAACACCTTGTCCTAGTCTTAGCTACGTGGGATGTGACATATATTAGAGTTCATAAGCTCACTTCCTTGTCATAAGCAAAGTACATTTGTAAAAGTGTAAGAAAAATAGTTTATCGATCTTAGGGACTAAAATTAGTTGATTTAGTACATAAAAGTGATAAGTAGAAATCTAGGGAAATAGGTCAATGAATACAAACACACATATTCATATATACACTAAATTTAATTACACATACATTCTACAATATTTTTGTGATGTAGAAAAAGAGGTCCTAGATCTAATGAATAGATTACTTGGATCAATATTTCTTCACATCAACAATAGAAGCCAAGACAACAAGGAATTAAGATTGGTTAACAACCTAAAAGGAGATCTAATCTACTCAGACTTGATTCTTTTGTTGCCTTGAAAATTGATTGGATTTAATGAATTTTATTAACCTAATTAACTATGAATCATAATCTGAAAACATAATTTATTCACATAGGTAAAATTGGAAACAAATGAAACATAAGTAAATCTGAGAAGGACAAAGTTCTATTCATTTTTCCTAAAAAAATGGAGCCAAAATGGAAGGTCAATGTTGATGGCAACATTTTCTGAGAAGTACAAATCAAGATTTGTAACTTTCTAATGCAAGAGCATTCACGATATTGGCAATCCTGTATCAAGTAGAATTTTCAAATTTTGTTGAGAAATTTTGCAATTTTGTGGTGAGTAAATTTTGGTTTAAAATTTAAATTGAAGGTGGTAAATGATATATATTTGAATAATTAAACTTTACAAATTAATTTTTCTTAGCACATTGTCAAGTTGACTTATGGGAGATAAAACAACGAAAAAAACAGTTTTAAAATATTCAAATTAAAAATATTTGAAAGGAAAATTGGGGTGTTGGGATTTGAATGTGGAGCTTTAAAACACCATTTAATGATCCCTAAAAAGTAAGGACTAGAAAGTGGGCACCCAGGACTTGCTTTGATTTTTCTTCTTTTTTCAGGAGTCAAAAAGGAGGAAAAAACTGAAAAAAGATTCTTATCTTTAGTGGGCTGTTGGGAATGTTTTTTAATTTTTTTTAATTTTTTTTTTTGAGGAATTTGATGTGAAGCAACAACATGGGTCGTGCCATATTGAATAGGCCCAGATAAAACATGTAAAATTAATTTCATGATAGGGAGGAGTAAAACAGGAAAAACCCATTCTTCAGCAGGAAAGTTTGAAGAGGAAAAGGAGGATACAGGAAAGGGGGGGCATAACATTCTCTATGAGGGTGTTTTTGGAGTTTATTTGTAGGTTGAGACCGATTTAAAATAGTCCATTGAATTTTTAGATCAATAGATTGAAGCTACATGATTTGCAAGTGGAATTGTGGTGCTAGGAGTGAGATAACTTGCAACTCATATATTTGAATATAGATTATATTTGAATGTTTCCATATGCATATCAAATGTTTATATGAGTTTAATTTTTTATTAATAAGTCCATGAATGATAGAAAATCATTTGTAATCAGTTTATTAAATAGAGAAAATCAATGAGTTTCTTGTACAAACAATTTATTTGTTAAATTGTAATTTCTTCATTTTTTTTAAGTAGTTGTGAGAGTATCATATCCTCTCTATATTAGTGGTATCAGAGCAACAAAATATTTAGTGTGTAACAGACTACTAAAGAGAGGCAGTTGCACCAAGATTGAGCTTGTGGGTATTGGAGAAAATGGATGGGAGAGGAGCCCATCGTGGTAGAGGTAGATGAAGAGGAAGAATGGACAACTTTGTTCATGATGATGATTTCAGAGCTTTGATAAGGCAAGTGGAAACACTTCAAGAAGAAATAAGAATAGGTTTTGCATAGAGAAGGGAACCAACGAGTGATGAGGAGGAGGAAGAAGCTCCAGGGAATGCTAGCCAAACAACTAAACATAGAGAGGAAGTTGCAGCAGTTGCAAGGGATCCATTATTGAGAGTTTTATCAAAAATGGGGAAAATACCTAAGATTGATGTCCCTACCTTTCATGGAAGTTTGAATCTAGAAGAACTAATAGACTGAATAAATGATATAAAGGAGTACTTTGAATTTGAAAAGTTTCAAAGACCCGAATAGAGTAAGATTTTCCAAGACAAGATTGGAGGGACAAGCTTCAATTTGGTGGAGAGAAATTCAATTAGAAACAGGTCTAGAAAAGGGAAGGAGAAAATCACAAGGTGGGACAAAATGGTAGAAAAAATGAAAATGCAATTTATTCTAGTGGATTATGGGTTGGATTTGCTCAAGAAAATACAAGGGTTGAAGCAAGGAACAAAAATAGTGAAGGAGTATATAGAGGAATTCCATAGAATTCTTATTCGAACTAGGAATTTGGAAGCCACCAAAGAGAAGGTTGCGAGATATATCAATGGTTTAAGGTCAAGCATCCGAGAGGAGATGACATTGCTAAGAGTTATAACCGTGGAAGATGAATACCAAGTTGTCTTGAAAATTGAAGAAAGAGTGAATAAAAGGTTTGAAAATAAACAAAGAGGAAGAGGCTATGAAGAGGAGGTTGAAAGAAGATCATATGGGGTGGATAATAATAAAAAAATAAGAAAAAAGAAGACCAAGGTAGCAATAAAAATCAGATGTATGATGGTTCATATGGTTCTAGGGATCAAGATTCAAGAGGTAGAGGAAGATCAGGTAGAGGTTTTGGAAGAAAAAACTTTCAAGGAACTTGTTTTAAGTTTTGAGAAGAGGGTCATAGGGCATATGATTTTCCTTATGAAGAGGAAAGAACAAGAAGAAGGACTGAAAATCAGAATAGAGAAGCAAACATAAATGGAGAATATGCACACTCAACACATTTTGAAGAAGCGAAAGATGGTGAAACTTTAATGGCCAGGAGAACCTTGTTGAATGGAGATGACAAATCAATTCAAAGAAAAAGTTTATTTAGAAAAAGATGAAAATTTCAGAACAAGGTATGTAATGCCATTATAGATGGAGGTAGCATAGAAAATCTTGTTTCTAAAGAGATGGTGAGAAAATTGTAGCTAGAGAGAAGACATCCACATCGATATAGGATAACATGGCTACAAGATGATAGGAAAGTTTTGATCAATGAACAAAGTTTGGTAAATATTAATATAGGAGGCTATAGGGATGAAATTTTATGTGATATTATTCCTATGAATGCATGTCATGTTTTGTTAGGAAGGCCTTGGCAATTTGATAGGAAGGCGATGCATGATGGTTATGCCAACACATACACATTGATGAAGGATGGAGTGAAGCACAAATTGAAGCCATTGAAATAAATGGGAAGGTTTACAGCAATGCAAGGTCTTGTTTCGTTGATAAAATCAGAATTTTAGATGGTATGGAGCATGAATATGTTGGCTTTGTTAGTACTAACCATGAAGAAGATGAGAAAGGTGATGTGTTGACTCAGATCTCAAGTGGAATGAAGGTAGCAACAAAGGGTAAGGTAAAATATAATTTATTTATTTCCTTTAATGAGAAAGAGAGTGAGGAAATAGATAAGTTTGTTGCAACATAAATTAATTTTGATAAAGTTGGATTGGAAGAGTGGAGTGAAAAGGTTAATAAAGAGTTTTATGAGGAATCCTTGCTTGAGAACAGTAGAGGTGAAAATGTTTTGATTAGTAATCATTATTCCTTGTCAAGTAATATGGAAATTAAGTCTTTCGATGGTAGTAATAACTCTGTTTTGAGTGAAGAAAAATAGGTTGCAGCAGTGTCATGTCTTCCAAAAGGCATGGAAATAGTGAAATTTCATGAAGGGGTTATAATGGAAAGAGATAAAAATAGGTAGAACAACAAATGAGGTAAATGAATACTTTTTTTTATGAAGGAGGAGGTATAAATTTAATTGTTAGTTTTGATTTTGATGAAGTATATTGGTTGGGAAGCAAATTTGATGCTTTGAATTACACGATGGGTAGTAGAGGAATGATGAAACATAGTAATGTTGTAAGTTTACAAAATTTGATGCATAGAAAGGTTCCAGTGGACAAGGAAAAAACATGGGTTCAGAATGAGCATCATATCTACCAATATTTATGAGTCAAACTAATGAAACATTTATTTTCTACCATGGGTGTCTAATGTAGGAGCACTCACGGTATTGGCAATCCTGTATCAAGTAGAATTTTCAATTTTTTTTGAAAATTTTTGCAATTTTGTGGTGAGTAAATTTTGGTTTGGAATTAAAATTGAAGGTGGAAAATGATATATATTTGAATAATTAAATTTGACAAGTTAATTTTCCTTTGCATATTGTCAAGTTGACTTGTGGGAGAAAAAACAGTTTTAAAATATTCAAATTAAAAATATTTGAAAGGAAAATTGGGGTGTTGGGATTTAAATATGGAGCTTTAAAACACCATTTAATGATCCCTAAAAAGTAGGAACTAGAAAGTGGGCACCCAAGACTTGCTTTGATTTTTCTTCTTTTTCAAGAGTCAAAAAGGAGAGAAAAAAACTCCTATATTTAGTGGGCTACTGGGACTCCTATATTTAGTGGGCTGTTGGGAATGGTTTTTGATTGTTTTCAAAAAAAAATTGAGGAATTTGATGTGCAACAACAATATAGGTCATGCCATATTGAATAGGCCCAAATAAAGCATGTAAAATTAATTTCATGACAAGGAGGAGTAAAATAGGAAAAACCCATTCTTTAGCAGGAAAGTTTGAAGAGGAAAAGGAGGATACAGGAAAAGGGGGCATATCATTCTCTATGAGGGTGTTTTTGGAGTTTTTTTTAGGTTGGGACTTGGAGTTTTTTTTGTAGGTTGGGACTAATTTACAACAGTCCATTGAAGTTTCATATCAATAGATTGAAGCTACAAGAGTTGCAAGTGGAATTGTGGTGTTGGAAGTGAGATAATTTGCACGAACTCGCATATTGTAATATAGATTGCATTTGAATGTTTCCATATGCATATCAGATGTTTATATGAGTTTTATTTTCTATTAACCAGTCCATGGACAACATAAAATCATTTGTAATCAATTTCTTAAATAGATAAAACCAATGAGTTTCTTGTGCAAACAATTTATTTGTTAAAATTGCAATTTCTTCATTTTGTTTAAGTTGTTGTCGTGAGAGTTTTAGAGAGGGTTTTAAGAGTATCATATCCTCTCTACATTACTTTCTATGATGTAACATACAAGTCTACACTTCCCTTTCTCACTTTGCAATTTTTCATCTTCAAATTTGCACTTGCAAAATCACAACAAAGGAGGGACAAATGAAGCTATATAGGAGTTTGCCTTGGTCAAACCGCCGTTTTGGAATTTTTATCTCCACAAATAACTGAATGATTGATAGATAAAATGTTCGTGCTTTGGTCAAACCCCCATTTTGATATTTCTATGTATATGTATATGTATATATGTATGTATATGTATATATAGAGATACTATAGATGTATGTATATAGATGTAGATGTAATATATATGTAGATATATATGTGTATGTATATACATACACATATATATGTATCTATATATATGTACATATGTAGATACATACATATATACATACATATATCTACATATATCTACATATATAGATATGATATATATATCTACATATATATACATACATACATATACATATACACACATATATATGCACATGCATATATGCATATACATATGCATACATATCTATATATATATACATATATTCAAAATTATTGTGTAAGTTAGAAATGTATATTTAATTATTTTCATAATCACATATATATACAAATTTTATACATGCATGCTTCTTTTAATATTATATAATGCTATTTGTAGAGATAAATATACATTTTTGTATTACTTCTCATTTAATTTTAGTATAATTTAAACAATTTTTTTCTATAAATTGCTTATTCATGGTAACAAATTTATTAAAAATAGTTCTGAATTTTATTGTACTTAATATCATTTTTCATAATATTTTTGAAATTTTAAATTTTATTAAGGATAAAGTTGTGACTATAAAGCTATTGTTCAATATATTCAAAATTATGGTGTAAGTCAGAAATTTGGATATGGTTATTTTCATAATCACATATATATACAAATTTATACATACATACTTCTTTTAATATTCTATAATGCTAATTGTATAGATAAATATACATTTATGTAATACTTTTCATTTAATTTTAGTATAATTTGAGCAACTTTTTTTTTATTAATTGCTTATTCATGGTAACAAATTTATCAAAAATATTTCTGAATTTTATTGTACTTAATATCTTTTTTTAATAATATTTTTAAAATTTTAAATTTTATTAGGAAAGGAAAAAGTTATGACTATGACTATATTTAGAGAACTATTGTTCAATTCATTCTTTATTATCTTCTAAACTTAAATTATTTCACAATATGTTATTTATTAAATCGGAATAGATAACAATATTCTAGTTAGTTATTTCTTCCTTTATGAATAACAAACTTACTATTAAATATTTGTAAAAATAATTAATTCACCAATTGAACAAATTATAATATTTGGTTTATGAAAAATAATTAAATTTTTTAATAAAACCTAGAAGGTAATGTGGTAGGTCAAGTATAATTTTATTTCAAGTTTGTAAATATTTCAACTAGATTGAAGTCTCATGTTAAGGAAAATTTTATTGATGAAATATTGGTAGATGCAATTCTATTGGATATGTGAAGAGTTCTTTTTGGTATCCCTTACATGTTCAAGAGAAACAATATTTTCTATAGATAGTGAAATAAGTACTACTCAGTCAAGGAAGGTTTCTACTTCATTTTGCATGCCCACAATGACAAGTTCAATATATTTTGGATCTTTAATCTTAAAGCAAGGAAAATACTCAATGGAAGCATTAGGATCATTCCCCTTGAGTGGAGGAGAAAGGGTGTTGATGCAAAAATTCTAGGCATCTTTAGATAGTTGGAGACAAAGATTATCAAGCTCTTGGCTAGAGTGGTGTAGGCTTGGGTGGCAACCATGTCATCCACTACACGGTAATCACTCATTTTGTTAGTCTTCATAGCTTTTGGGAACCAAAATCCTTCATATTGGGAAGGTGTTATCTATAAATAGATTTAAAATGTGCTTGTTGCACTATGAATCCATGACAAAGTGAGTCACAATTTTTGATGAAGGAATGCAAGGCAAAAAATTGAATTTTGGTCATCTATGTGAAATTTCCAATTTTAATAAGGGCAATTACACAACTACCGAGGCAGCAACGAAACCATCAACATGTTGCAAGAAATGATTTTGTCTTAGGTTATCTCTCAAAATTCAAATTCTTAGATGTAAAATCCTTGTTTCTTCCATTCTTGTATTGGTGATCCCTGTTCCTTCTTACTCATTTGATTAGAAAAATATTAAAGTAGTTTGATTTCTCTTATTAAATATGTAATTGAAGTGTGGTGTAATTGAATCTCTGTATCTATTTAAAAATCAATATTTTTAGCATCAAAAGAATAATGTCTATGGACATACATAGACTCACAAAAACAACTATATTTTTGCATGCCATAGTAGCAAGAACCATAGACAAAAAAATAGCACAAAGGAAGCAGTGTCATCAAGACTATCATTTATCATAATTACATAGTAATATATATATTAACAAGCAAAGAGTCAAATGTACATCTGACCACCCAGCATCTTCTCATATCATAAGGATGAAACAGGTTTAAAAATGTAAAAAGTTATACACATAATTCCTTAAGTACATTTACATATATAGCCAACTTTGCATTCTACTCTTGATTTTAGACAGACAAAAAAGTGCCAATAGGGCATTACTTTCTATTCTACTCTTGCTTGATTTTAGACAGACAAAAAGTGGCAATAGGACATTTGACTGATAAATGATGAGAGTCACAACGTGAGCTTAACTATGCAAGCTTTTATCATTGATACTATGATCATTTCAAGGAGCAGAGGATTTGTCCCCATAATTCTCTTGGAAAGGAAAATTTTCGAAAATCTTCCTCGTAGAACAGATACTTGGTATTGCTGCCTTGAATACAATAGGGATGAATATTTCATAAAATTTAGAGTTGAAATAATGTAATTCCTGACGCCAAGGAAATCAAAGATGAAAAATGTAAGGACCATCAAAAGTAAAATAAATCTGAAATTATTAATAATGAAAATAAATCAATTTCTACATAAAAATCCAAAACTTTGATTGAGTTTGAAAGACTGAGTTCTCTTCGACTTACTGTTCTTGCTTCAATGGTTCAACAGGTTGAAACTATCTTCCTTTATTTGAGAAAGTTAAGGAAGCCACTGAACTTGAAATATAAGACTTCTCTTCAGCATACCACAACTTATTTGCTCCCCTGGATCTGGACACCCTCAAGGATGTTAGGGACACTCTTCCAAATGATCTGAATTAATGAAAAAGATGTGACATTTGAATTAGGATAAATTATGACGACTGGAGGGCAAGAGAGATGAAGGTATTTCCTAGCTACTAACCTTGGATGGTGAGTCAATGTGAAAAATTGGCTGATATGACATCTTGTGCAGTACAATGGTTATGCTGCTTAAAAAAGTCTAAATTAGAAATGCATAAGTCTAATAGAATGAAGGCATTAAAAATTTGACCGTATCCAAGAAAACAAACATTGACATGAATGCAAAAGACCATAGCAGAATTGTGAAGTTTATTTCTGTTACACTTCTTGGCCTTGGAATTTCCTCACTCGAAAAGGTTCCTGCTTGGAGTTTTTGGATGACCAGAAGCATAATCGGGTGGATGACTGAATACAACTCCTCAACCATAACTGAAACTAAGTATAGTCATGTTATGATGGACAGTTCTCCTGGCATCTCTGTTTTATTTATTTTTGAAAACAGAACGAGTAATGTATTTTGATGAATCAAATCATCTTTGTTAAATGAAAATCTGAAATCCCATGCTCCATAGAAATGTAAATGGAATTTAAGCATTTATCACCTATATTCAAAATTGGCATTGTGAAAGAACTTTTGTGTTTGTACCTTTCATATGCTCTGTACAGTTTACTCGCCTAGGTAAGTCATTCAAGGCAGTTGGTCCTATAGCGACCAGTTCATCCTTCCTCCTGTTCTGAACAATTTTTCTACCATTAGTATTTTTTGCTGTTAATTCTGCATTTTCAACCAAGCAACAATTAACATTTCATTAGGGTTGGCACTTTCAAATGCTAAAATAGTAGTTTTACCTATTGTTTATGCATAGCTAAAAGTGAAAGCATATTAGCATCTTCCTTACCATTCAAATCAATTCTGAAGATGCCATGAATTTTGCGCTTTCCACACAAAGATTGTTTTCTAAGCCACACAATGTTAAGTCTGGAACATCAAGAAGTTGTGCACTACCATGCCCCTCCCAAGTATTCAACATAGACCTGTTTGATATTTTCAGCAATCTTTTCATCAGGAGATTTTACAATAGTTGCCAATTTACAAGTTCCATAAAAATTATATTACACCACATAGAAATGTCTGAAATAGTGTATAGGTGACATAAAGGGAAAACTCTTTGCAAACAGTGTAATCTAACAAGAAGCAAAAATATTTACAACATATCAAAATCACTCGCAACAAAATGAATATACTACGATTGTTCATGAAGATAAAAACTACAGATCCTTATTTTATTAAACCCTACAATTGACTTTAATTTATTAGTTGTCCATTTACCACTTTCAAGAAAACTGAAAACCAGTCCAAAAGAAAACCTAATTTGATCTCCTAACAATGTGAAACCTTAACTGAGTGTCTTAAGCTAGAATAATGTAAGGCCGATGCAAGCAATCGGAAAGGATAACCTACTTTTTCTCACACTCCCGCCCAAGATCATTATTTGGGCACAACAGATTGCTTCTTCTCAGAAACTTTGAACTAAATGATCAACCATAACCGCCTTGGCCCTTTGGAAAGATGATATCTGTGCGTGCACATCCATAGAAATTCCTTGGTAAGCAACACCTCCCCTCTATTAGTTTTAACTTTTATGTGGCTCAGCTGTCACAAAACAAATAATATTTATAGAAATTTCTTGTTAAGCAACAGCACAATAAAAAAACAGAGCTGAAACAAGCTCTGACTTAAAAGAGTATTATTCAATGCAATGGGCTTGACAAAATTAAAGGTGAATACCAGCTATGTCAAGAAGAGCGGGTATGAGAATGAGGTGCCGTATACAAAGCCATGATTGTTCCAAACTCCAATCAAAATTTGCTAAAATAATTCCGAAATTTGAATAGAAAACCTGTACACTGAAAGCATATAAACGTTCAACAGTCAGGAATAATATAGCCGGAGGCAAGAAAGAATGTAACCACTCGTCTGAAACAAACCTCCGGTTGAACTGTAGCGCTCCTTGAAGTAGATAATAAACATCCAAGACCAGAATCCTCAAAGGTTCCGAGAAATTTATCCAGCATCCTCAGACTAGTATAAAATACAATTGAATAATTTATCCTTTCCACTCAACTCATTGACCTGCAAAGAGTGATGTTGAACTAGTTTACACATAAGCTGACTTTGATAACAGGAAAGATATTGCAACTTCGAGTAGATATATTATTATTGCAAATTGAATGTTACTATACACAATATATATATATATATATCTCAAAAACATAATTTACTTGCTGAGCAGAACTAGTAATAATGTTTATCAAATGTTTGAAATTTCACCATAAGCTTATGTTAAATTTAAGTTTGCTCTTGTATGCAGAAAGTTAGAAATCACTATGTGCAATCAATATGGCAATTGAAAAACCAACGAAAAATCAGAATTGAACATGTAGATTGAAATTATTTTTTCCAGAAATTTTCTTTTCCGGCTAATTGAGTTTGTACCTATGTAACTCTGAAACCACTAACTTGACAGTCACAGAACTGATAACGGAACTGATAATGATAGAATTATATAAATGAATTTGTTGTACTTCTCTATTTTCAACAAGAGGAAACTGCATTTATTTAGGACCAAACCGTGCTCCACTTGGGAATGTTAGTGCCTGATCTAACTATCCAACTAGATATTGCTGACTTCAATTGAAACCTGGGCAGAAGACACATGAAGATTAGCTTCATCAGATTTGTACAAACTAGTTTTAAGCTATTGTACAAAATCATAACATTATAAAGAAAATTTGTGAATTAAACTTACTCTTTCTCTGTTGGTGGTCTGACAATCATCATTTATGGTGTCTTGAAAATACAGGTGTATAGGAGATCAAAAAAATATCTTATTTTGTATAATACAATTTTTCTCTGAAATTTTGAAAAAGTGAATCAATAATACCATCCATAACTATGAAGCATTTTGCACTCCAATATTTGCTGAAACATAACATCCAAAATAGAATTGAAAACCCAAATGCATAGCCCATTCCCATTCCTACATTCCACCATATATCGTCCTCCAGCACTTCTTTATTTTTTTCATCATCATTGGGAGAAGCAAGATGATTTCCTGTGCATGAAACATTGATTTGTAGGTCACACAGATCAAAATTGTTGGAAAATGATGAGGAATCAAATGCCATCATTTGTCCTCCTTGTGGTATCATTCCTGACAGGTTATTATAAGACACATCAAAGTAGCTCAAATATGTGAGATATTGCAGTTCAATAGGAAATAACCCAGACAGTTCATTTCTGGAAAGATCAAGTGATTGTAGTTGTACCATGCTTCCCAAGGATTTTGGAATCTTACCACTGAAATGATTTCTTGAAACATTGAGAATTATCAATCCTTTGAGAGATTCATTATTCCAAGGTATTTTACCTGATAAATTATTGTTTGACAGATCAGGGCACTTTACTAATCTCAAAATTCTCGAATACTTCATATCTTGTGCTTTGTTCTTAATGATTATGCTATCTATATAAATTGCACCAACATTCGCATAATTTAATTGAAGAGTTTATGTGTTTTCTGTCTGATTTTCCATTGCACTCAAGTTCATAAAGCCACTTGGAATAATGCCTGAAAACTGATTGCTTGACATATCCAATATCTGAAGATTTTGCAAGTTTCATAATTCTGAGGATAGTGTGCCAAAAAAATTGTTAGATTTTAGTATTAAGATGCGAAGACTTTTCAAGCTTCCAATCCAACTAGAAATGTCCCCATTAATACTGTTATTCCTTAGATCTAGGATTTCTAAAGAACTGCAATTGGCAAGGGATGATGGTATGTTCCCTTTTAGCCCATTGAGACCTAGTTTCAATGTTTCTAGAGAAGTCATGTTCCCAAATATATTTGGAATTGTGCCTTTGAGATTATTGTTTTCTAGATCTAACATGGACAACTTAGAGCATTGGTGTAAACTCGAGGGAATCTTACCACTTAGCCAATTATTTGACAACTCTAAAGAGCGCAAATTATTTGACTCACAAATAGTATGTGGAATGGGTCCATCAAATAGATTCTCTGAAAGATCCAAGAAATGCACATTTTTTTGTAAAGAAATGGGAATATTTCCTTGTAACTTATTATTATGCAAATCAATAACTAAGTCATAATAAGAATTGTGTTCAAATCCAAGCATCTTGAAGGGTAAATTACCTACAAACTGGTTAGAAGAGAGGTTAAGATATTGAAGGGACATAGAATGCCACAATCAATTAGGAATATTTCCACTGAGAGAGTTTTGAGACAAATCTAGTGACTGTAAGAAGTATTGAGTTGAAATGAAATTTGGAAAATCCCCTTGTATATTACAAGAACCCAAATCTATGGCTTTGAGTTGAAAATTAGGAAGATAAGTGGCATTGAATTTTATAGTCAACATATTCCTTGAAAGATACAAATATTGAATATTGGGGATTTTATCAATAAAATGAAAGTGTGTAAGTTCCACTTAGTTGGTTGTTTCTAAGATCAAGTTGTGTGAGTTTGGTGAGGTTATTCAAGAAGGTGATTGTACCTTTCAAAGAGTTGGAACTCAGGTCAAGATCTGAGAGTTTTGACAACTTACCCAAAGATGTTGGGATAGTGTCACTCAAAGAGTTAGAACTCGGGTCAAGATATGAGAGCTTTGTCAGCTTACCCAAAGATATTGGGATGGTGCCACTCAAAGAGTTAGAACTAATATCAAGATATGCAAGCTTTGACACCTTACCCAAAGATGTAGAGATGGTGTCACTCAAAGAGTTAGAACTCATATCAAGATATGTGAGCTTTGACAACTTACCCAAAGATGTTGGGATGGTGCCACTTAAAGAGTTAGAACTTATTTCAAGATATGTAAGCTTTGACAGTCTACACAAAGATGTTGGGATGGTGTCACTCAAAGAGTTAGTACTCATATCAAGATATGTGAGCTTTGACATCTTACCCAAAGATGTTGGGATGATGCCACTCAAAGAGTTACAACTCATATCAATATATGTGAGCTTTGACAACTTACCCAAAGATGTTGGGATGGTGCCACTCAAAGAGTTATATCTCATATCAAGATATGTGAGCTTTGACAGCTTACCCAAAGATGTTGGGATGGTGCCACTCAAAGAGTTATGACTCATATCAAGATATGTGAGCTTTGACAACTTACCCAAAGATATTGGGATGGTGTCACTCAAAGAGTTAGAACTCATATCAAGATATGTGAGCTTTGACAACTTACCCAAAGATGTTGGGATGGTGCCACTCAAAGAGTTAAAGCTCATATCAAGATATGTGAGCTTTGATAACTTACTCAAAAATGTTGGAATGGTGCCATTCAAATCATTAGTATACAGATCAAGATATATTAAGCTGGACATGCTACCAATCTCTCTTGGAATCTGACCCCTAAAGTTAGAGTAGTGAAAGTTCAAATACCTCAATTTCTGAGCTTGTGAAACTGTGAAGGGATGACAAGAGGAGGGAAGAAGGCATTCTCACTGAGGTCCAAGTGCTCAAGATGTTGCAGTTGGAATAGTCTGTTGATTTTTGTGTAGCTCGAAAGGTGGGATGTGGAGTTGCTTTAAAGCAACTCGAGTTGGATTTTCAGCAACAACAGTATTTTTATTTTTTCTTAGAATGTTTCCAAATTTGCGAGGTTACTTATTCTTAGAATGTTTCCGAGTTTGTGAGGTTGAGATAAGACTGAGAGTGATTTTATGTCTGAGTTAGTCAAATAATGCAAGGAAATTTTCTTTTCTTGCATGCTAAGTAAAGCAACTAGGCTCTATATACGTAAGATTGTTGTAGCAAACTTGTATTGTATTTTCAAAAGAAAATTTTGTTGTTAGGCTGAATAGAAGATCCAACATTTGCAAGTTTTTCCTCATTCTAGGGTTTCGTGGGTATATCTGTGTTATTGTCTTTTTGTGATTGGCTTCTTGTTCTTTTTGCTTCCGCTATTATTAGTTGTTAGTTAATCCAGTTGTATTAATTGTTATAAATCAGATTTCTTTCTGTGAATTTATTGTGCAATTAATATGTTGTTGGGTTATAGAAATTAACATGGTATCAAAGCTCTAAACTCTGAATATGAAACTGAGATTTGTGACACAAATTTCAAGAAAAAAAATCAGATTTTTCGTCTCCAGTTTCTTTTGTGGCTATGGTAACCAGTGTTCGATACGAGGACAGGCTTGAGGGTGCATCTAACTTCTTGCAGTGGAAGATTTGGATTACATCTGTTCTCAAGGAGAACAGACTATGGATCTATGCTAGTACATAAGTGACACCGACAAGAAATGATCCTATTGCCTTAGATTCACATGAAGTCAAAGAGGCCAAAGCTTAGAGGATTATCTTGGATGGAGTAAGAGATCATTTAATTCCTCATTTATCGGGGAAAGACACCGCCAAGGAGATGTGGGATATGCTCACAAGACTTTATCAGAGCGACTATCAGAGTCATAAGATGATGCTCAAGGAAAAATTGCATAATACCAAGATGTCCAAAGGCGAAAGTGTGACCTCTTACTTGTCCAAACTAACACAAGTTAGGGATGAGTTGGTTGTTGTTGGTGCGTATAGCCTTGAATGGTTTTTCAAAGCACTGGGAAGTGTTTTTCAAGTGTATTGTTGGCAGAGATCGGCTACCTGATTGGGCAAGGCTTTGGGATGATTTTGTTCAGGAGGAGATCCGTGAAGGTGCTCATCAAACGAAGAAGGGTCAAGATGAAGAAAATCTTGCTCTTGCAAGCAAGGGTAAGCAAAAGTCTAATAAAGGGAAAACATAAGGTTCTTCTTCCAAGAGTGGGAAGAAGAAAGATCTAAAGAAAGATAAAATATTTTTGCTGCCATCGAATGGGTCATTATGCCAGTCAATGTCCAAATAAGAAAGATAAAGACAAGTAGAAGAAGCAAGTTGCTGCTATAGCAGAGGTGGATGAGTTTGCATCACGATTTGAGAATGAGTTTTCACTCATTACCTATCTCTCAAGTTCAATTGCCAAGAGGGTATGGTATATTGATAGTGGGGCTTATTGCCACATGATGGGAGTCAGAGAATGTTTCACCAAGCTGGAGGAGAAGAACCTGGATTTCTATATTGAGTTTGGAGACAATGCCAAGTACCATGCAACTAGTATTGGCACCGTCAAGTTTTAGATGGATTCTGGCAAACCCTTGTTGGTGGAGGATGTGTTGTATGTCCCTGGCATGACAAAGAATTTAATTTTAGTTTCTACTTTGGAAGACAAGGGTTACATCGTGACCTTTGAGAGGGGAAAAGTCTATACTCGTCCCAAGGATTCCAAGGTTGCAAAAGTGATTGGAATCAGGCATGGCAGCTTGTTTCAGTTATAGTTTGAGCCAGCACATGTGTTGGTTAGTAGTTGTAAAGGGCTAGGAGAATTGTGGCATAGGAGGATGGCTCATCTTCACCATGGAGCACTTAATATTCTTAAAGAAATAGTGACGGGGCTGCCTGAAATGAGGACATAAAAGCATGAGGAGTGCAAAGGTTGTGCACTTGGGAAATATGCCAAGAATAGTTTTCCAAGCAGTGACACTAGATCAAAAGGGATTTTGGATCTCGTACACTCAAATTTGTGTGGGCCAATTTCAACAACATCCTTAAATGGATATGAGTATTATGTTACCTTCATTAATGATTTCTCTAGGAAGACATGGATATATTTCATGAAGAATAAAAATGAAGTCTTTAGTAGGTTCAAAGAGTTTAAGGCTCTCGTGGAGAACCAAACAGGGAGGGAGATCAAGATACCGAGGTCAGATAATGGAGGTGAGTATACCTTGAATGCCTTCAAAGATTTCTGTGTTCAGGAAGGTATCAAGAAAGAGTTGACAGTTTCTTACAATCCTCAGTAGAATGGGGTTGCTGAACGGAAAAATAGGGCTATAGTTGGTGCAGCCAAGGCCATGTTTCATGATCAAGATTTTCCTTGGTTCTTATGGGCAGAAGCTTGCAATACAACTGTGTATTTGTAGAATAGGAGCCCTCACAAAGTGTTGTGCAAGTTGACTCCAGAAGAGGTGTTCACTGGCAAGAAACCAGATTTGGGGCACATTCGCATCTTTGGATGCCTTGTGTATTGTCACATTCCTATTGAGAAGAGAACCAAGTTGGAACCTACTGCAGAGAAGGGTATCCTTGTTGGGTACATTGAAACTTCTAAGGCTTATTGGGTTTACATTACTGCTCTCAGGAAAACTATGGTTCGCAAAGATGTGAAGTTCGAGGAAGAGAGGGCTCTTTAGAAGTCTAGCAACTTGATGAATGAGGAGCAATCATCTACGATTGAGGCAGCACAAATTCCTCAACCTCAAATTCCTATTACTGAGAAGAGGAGAAACAAGGCAGCTGAGCAGACACTGAGAGAGGCCCAAGAATATTTTGTGATCCACAAGATTCGGTCAGACAGAGAAAGGCTCCTAGATGTTATTGTGAGTATGTGGCACTTATGAGTGAATTAATTGAAGTAGAGCCTTCTAGCTTTCAGGAGGCGTCCTAGCACCAAGTATGGAGGGATGCTATGGTGGAAGAGTATTCTTTCATCATGAAGAATGGTGTATGGGAGGTAGTACGACGACCAAAAGATAAGTTTGTGGTGGGCTCAAGATGGTTGTATAAGATTAAGCATGTTGCAGATGGTAGTGTGGAAAAATTCAAAGCCCAGTTTATGGCTAAGGGGTTTTCTCAGAAGGAAGGAGTCGACTATGATGAGACTTTTGCTCCAGTATTCAGGAACTCATCCATAAGAGCTATCATTTCTGTAGCAGCACAGATGGGTTGGAGGATTCACCAGATGGATGTAAAGACAACCTTCCTCAATAGATTGATTGAGGAAGAAATCTACATAGAACAACCAAAAGGATTTGAAGCACATGAAAGGGATTCTCATGTATGCAGGTTGAAAAGAGCACTCTATGGTCTCAAACAAGCTCCCAGGGCGTGGTATTCATGTATTGACAGTTACTTGCAGAGTGTGGGATTCATCAAGAGTGAGGCAAATCCGAACTTGTACTTTGTTCAGGTGAAGGGAAAACTTCTCATATTGGTGTTGTATGTTGATGACTTGTTTCTCATAGGGTCAGAGGAGCTCATAGCACACTGTAAATAGGATCTTGTAGGAGAGTTTGAGATGAAGGACTTGGGGTTGATGCACTACTTTTTAGGATTGGAGTTGTGGTAGAAAGAGGGAGAGATCTTCCTTGGACAAGGGAAGTACTTTCTTGAAGTGATTCAGGATGGAGAACTATAAGCCCATGTCAACGCCACTTGTGACCAATTGGAAGAAGATTGATTCTTTCAGATTAGAGGCAGTGGACCCAACTTTAAACAGACAGTTGATAGGCTCTCTAATGTATTTGGTCAACACCAGGCCAAAAATTTGTTTTGCAGTAAACTCACTCAGTCAGTTTATGGTGGAACCTAAATGGGTGCACTGGATAGCTACAAAGCATGTTTTGAGATATCTTTGAGGCACAGTTGATTATGGGCTGAAGTATGTTCAACAAGATGGAGTGAAGCTCGATGGGTTTACCGATGTAGATTGGGCAAGCAGTACAGTTGATCAGAAGAGAACTTTAGGGTGCAGTTTCAGTTTGGGATCAGAAGCAGTCTCTTGGTACAGTAGGAAACAAAATTCAGTTGCACTGAGTTCTACAGAGGCCGAATATATGGCAACCATTATGGCTACATGTGAGGCTATTTGGCTTCGAAAACTTCTAGCTGGGCTCTTTGATTAGGAGTTGGATCCTACAGTCATTTACTGTGATAATCAGAGTTGTATCAAACTTTCAGAGAATCCAGTATTTCATGACAAGTCAAAGCACATTGAGATCAAGTACCACTTCATCAAAGATTGTGTGGAGAAGGGATAGTGAAGCTCAAATACATTCCTACAAACGAACATATAGCAGATATCCCGATGAAGGCCTTGATGAAGAGTAAGTTTGAATTCTTTAGGGACAGGTTGGGTATTGTGCAAAACACCTTCCTCACTAAGAGGGAGTGTTGATTTTTGTGTAGCTCGAAAGGTGGGATGTGGATTTTCTTTAAAGCAACTCGAGTTGGATTTTCAGCAACAACAATATTTTTATTTATTCTTAGAATGTTTATGAATTTGTGAGGTTACTTATTCTTAGAATGTTTCCGAGTTTGTGAGGTTGAGATAAGACCGAGAGTGATTTTATGTGTGAGTTAGCCAAAGAATGCAATAAATTTTTTATTTTCTTGCATGCTAAGTAAAGTAGCTAGGCTCTATATATGTAATATTGTTGTAGCAAACTTGTATTGTATTTTCAAAAGAAAAGTTTTTCTGTTAGGCTGAATAGAAGATCCAACATTTGAAAGTTTTTCCCCATTATGGGGTTTCGTGGGTATATCTGTATTATTATCTTTTTGTGATTGATTTCTTGTTCTTTTTGCTTCCGTTGTTATATAATCTAGTTGTATTAATTGTTATAAATCAGATTTCTTTCTGTGAATTTATTGTGCAATTAATCTGTTGCTAGGTTATAGAAATTAACATAGTCCCCCCACGAAGTTCCCTCCACGACCAAGGGGAATTGACATCAGCAATCCACGAGGCATTGAGGGAGTAAGAACCGAGATCCAAGGAAAGGACATGGGTAGTGATTAGGTGACAGGTGACTCCTTCCCACGCACAACAATTAAATCCCTTCCATGATTGCAGTGTATAATGAGAAGTGAAGTCGAGGCCCTCTTTGAAATCTAAGAGGAATTTCTTTCATCCCCATAATATGCGGAAGAGAAGGGCATGACTACTACTAATAACAACAAGACCCACATCATCATCATCTTCATTGCAGATTGCACAACAGTTCTTGTTCCCCCAAACAACTTGCTCTTTTTGAGAATAATGGAAATCAAAGCTGATTTATAAGTGTGTTTCTCCTATCACTGGAAACTTATTCTACATTTATTCTACCGGTGAAAGTGAGGCGAAATCTCCTCCATTCAATTTTCCACGCTATTTTTTAATGTAGTTGGAATAGTATATTTTAGAAAATTTGTTGAAAATTGAATGCACTTATGGCGTTTCACTGAAGTTAGTGCAAATTTCCAGGCTTGTTCAAAGTCTATTGGAAAGATGTGATAGATTATGAAAGAAATCAATTAATTAATTATAAAAAACAAAATGAAAGAGAAACATAAATAGAAACACACGAACACCAGTATTTATCGTGGTTCACCATATAGGCTACGTCCACACTGAAAGTAGAGGAACCCTTTATTAAACATCAGTTTGAATGAATACAACAACAATGTGCAACAACAGATATAAAGACTACTTCAACTCTTCGTAGACAAAGAAGTTGAATAGTCACACAATTGGAGGGAAAATAAAGTAAGTGTAAATAATATTGGGTTTCATATTTAATAAGATGACTTCCTACCGTTGGTTTTACGGCTTTACTAGTTTTTCTATTTACTCGTTCAACGATTTTAACGGAGAGAAAATATTGGTGAATCAATGGGCCCTGTAACTGTTTATTATAGAGCAGTCTGTCATCTCAGTGTGTATTCTCTTTGTAAGTTTTTCTTCCCATAGAATTACAAGCAATCGCACCTTTGTGTGTAATGGGTAAAGAGGGATATTTGTGGTATTTTAGTTGCATATTTAATATAGAAATAGAATATAACTAGTTTAAATATCTTCAAAATAATCTATATATAATAAGTTGAGAGATATCTTTTTTGATATTTATTTTTAAATTATTTTATTGATATAATTATATATATTATAATATACTTTATTTCATTTTTGTGATTTATAATAAAAATTATATTGAAAAATTTTAAATTTTATGTCCACTCCACTTTATCAAATTATATAATATTTTATGGATTTTCATTACATAATTTTGTAAGTTAATCTTTATGAACTCATATGTCACAAGTGATAATTTAAAAGATCAAAATTATTTCATGTTAGTGAGAGGAAATTTTTATAAACTATAATTATATAAATCAATAAAAAATTACCTAAACACTTAATAATTCAATTTTAATAAAATACAAGATAAGAGCACCATCCCATTCTTGTACTCTAAAGCAAAATCAATAAAATATATATTAAAAATATTTCAACAATTTACACATTATTATTTCATATTGATGAAAATAAATTTTTACCTAAAAATAAACAATCAAATTCCTATAATAACTCATTCCTCTATAAAATAAAAAATAAAAACTAAAGAGTGGGCAAAAAAAAATTAATTAAATTTAAAATACCCAAATACGATTTTTCAGTCCTTCACATTTGATGAGCAAAAGGTAATCAAATGTGATATAAATTTAATCCTTACAACTTTATGCCCAATGGCCTTTGGAAGAGACGACTCCTCCTTTACACTCCTCATGTCGGCTTTAATGAAGGCACCAAAAAGTATGGTAGGGGAAAACCCCCAATTGTCGCCCATGATCCAATACCCGTTCACTCCATGCTCACCTGACCCCCCAATAACCGTTTATATTTTAGTCATTACATTATTTTATTTATGCCAATAAAAATTTATACATGACACCAATATATGTTCACTACTAAATGTGTGGCTAACCAATAAAAAAAAGAAAAACTAAACATCTATTGGTACATATATGTTTTGAATACAAGACAAGTTGCAGAAAATAAAGTAATTTTTGCATTTATTTAAGTACATTGATGTTTACAATTACCACTCTATGCAAGTGGCTCAAAGCTTCAACTACATTATATATAAATGTATATTTGAATAGTTAATGGTGCACAATTTCACATTATATAAACCATTATGAACAGTTAATGGTGCACATTTTTACATAATAGCAAACATTGATCAACTTTATGAGCTATCAATTGCACATTCACCCACACTTCCTATCACATCTTCATGTATTATCTCCATCAACTTCTGGTACCTGCACACACAGTTAATGGTGTAAGGCTCCCTAATAAACCAAAAAACATATTATAATTCATATAAATGACTGAATTTATGCAAGCCACCTATTTTATCTATTAAACCAAATATAAAATTGATTTCCTAAAGGCCGCGATAGAACTCAGGCATAAATGGCCACTGCAAAATGAAATGACAAATTGTTTCCCACAAAAAATTCAAATTTGAAATTCAACCACCACAATTCAATGCATTTGAATTTGAAATTCAACCACTATAATTCAATGCATTCAATTTACACATTCGAATGATTTTATAAGAGGGAATTTCCAAGGTCATTTTCATTACGAATTATCCTCTGCTTTCACTAAACATCCTCTGCAAAATTCAGAGCTTTCTGAGTCAATTTATACACATTCATCTTTAAAGGGAGCTTATTCAGGTCAGTACACCCAGAATAGGTAAATTCATGTTTTTTATTATCAGTTTGTTGTTTTACATTTATTTTATCTATTTCATTATTCAAGATACTGTTTTATATTTATGTACTCACTGTTTACATTATTTTCAGGCATACTGTTTTACATTTATGTTGTTTGATTCATTATTCAATATTCATACTCACTGTTTACATTATTTTCAGGCATACTGTTCTACATTTATGTTGTCTGATTTATTATTCAATATTTTGTTTTATATTTACGTACTCAATCTTTACATTTTTTTCAGGCAATATGTTTTACATTTATGTTGCCTATTTCATTATTCAATATACTCTTCTATATTTACGTACTTAGCGTTTACATTCTTTTCAAGCATACAAATTATTCCATTTTTATTCAACTGTTCAACTTAACATTTTCCATTATTTAATCATATCATAGTTACATTTTTTTCGCCTACATTCATCATAAATCAACATAATAACAACAACATTACCCATTTTGTAATCATATCATAGTTATATTCTGAATCCCTCTTTACTAATCATGAAGTTTAATGTATTTATAGTTTTTGTCCCAATTTATTGAGCAGATTATGGATTACAATTTGCATGCACACACACACACACACACACACACATATACAGTCATGCCATGTAGGGTTTCATCATATCAGATTATATATATATATATATATATATATATATATGATAAGAATATAACATTCTCTACAAATACAATGATATATTCTTATTAGATTGTATACATACATATATATATATATATACATTCTCATCAGAATATATCATTCTCTGTAAATAGAATGATATTTTCTTATCATAATGTATACATACATTCATATATATATATATATACAATCTGATAAGAATATGCAAAGACAATGATATATTGTTTATATTCTTATCAGATTACATACATACATATATATATACATAGTCATGCCATGTTGTGTTTTTTCATTGTGGTCTCCTCTCTCCCGCCGTCGATGCGAGCTCGTGTGACCATGTCAAGTTCGCTTGAATCCCATATGTTGCAGGTAACATGTCCATTGTATGAAAATACAATGATATATTATTATCAGAATATATATATATATACGCACAATCTGATGTGAATATATCATTGTATGCAAATACAATGAAATATTCTTATCAAATTGTGTGTGTATATATATATATACTCATGCCCTGTAGTGTTTCATCATATGAAGCCATGTACAGTTTCATCACATGGACCTTAACATGATCCTCATACAGTTCCAGTAATATTTTGATATGTTTCAAGTATTTTTTAGCCATATTTTTCTGTCGTAACACCCGATGAATTATTGCAATTTGATAAAAAATATAACTATGATATGATTATAAAATGTCCTAATGTTGTTGTTGTTATATATTCGAACCTCATAGCTAAGTCTCTTATATGTTTTATGAGGGTTTCAACCTTGTATTTTCTGCGGTATCACTAAGTACACTATGTTTCAATGTTTGTCAATAAAAAAATTAGAACACTTTGATTGCAAACAAAATTTGCAGACAATGATATGTTATTATCACATTGTATGTATATATTTGCATACAATGATATATTATTATCACATTGTATGTATATATATTCATATATACATACAATCTGATAAGAATATATCATTGTCTGCAAATTGTAATCTGACAAGAAATTTGCGAGAGATGATGAGTTTAGGGCTTAAAGATGCCCAACAAACCGCAGTTAGGTAAACCCATACGCGTGGTTTGATGAAGGCATATGGCGCACATGGTTAACAAGGTAATGTGGCCAGGTTGAGTTTAAAGCAACCACCTCCTAGTAGACAATGATATATTCTTTATAGACAATAAAATTTTCTTATCAGATTGTATATATGTATTTGTAGACAATGATATATTCTTATCAGATTGTATGCATATATATATATATATATACATACAATCTGATAACAATATATCATTGTATTTGCAGACAGTGATATGTTCTTATCAAATTGTATGTATATATTTGTAGACAATGATATATTCTTATTAGATTGTATGTATATATACAATCTGACAATAATATATCATTGTCTGCAAATTGAAATCATTGTATTTGCAGACAATGATATATTCTTATATATTGTATATAATTTTCGATCACTAGCTCTTTCTTAATGATTATTTTTTTACTAACGCTATAGCTTATACCATCAATTATCACAATCTAGCCACATTGAACTGCACTCTTAGTTGCTCTAACAAACTCTAAGTTAACCCTCTATAGATTTCATATTATTTCAAACAAATCTAGTTACATGTGACCCTAAAGTTTTCATAATAATATTGTTATTTTGATTTCATTCTAACACAATAAAATTTGCAATAAAACATAATACTAATATTAATATCTTACTTCATATTATATTTACCCTAATAGTTTGTTTATACATACAATCTAATAAGAATAAACTAGAGTTAACTAATCTCATAATTATTCTATACTAGTACTCAATTCATCTAACTTTCATCCATATATATAAAATCACATAGTTTTCTATATTACTAGGTCATTTCCAAAGTAAAGTCAAAGACTTTACCAGTCATTAATGCTTAATACCTTCTGTTGATTATGGAAAAATCCTCGCATGCCTGCCATTAAGAGACCAATGTAGTTAAATATATTCCTCGAATCAAATAAGCATTTGTAAGAACAAAATATGTATGAAAACAATACAACAAAAAATATAAACATATCATAAAGCATTAAGATAAAAATGTCCCTATAGAGTTTATTGTGTTAACAAACACAACTTTCATGGTATGTTGATAATCCACATACTTGGTTCACCTCTCGATGCTCCCGCTTGCCTGCAAAACAATTGTAATAAATGGGGGTAGTAATCGATACTCGTAACATTCCCACATCAAATCATCCTTACAATATTGCATGCACAACAATAAGAGTTTTGATTGGAACATTAAAATCCATAGTGTTCTGATCCTTAGTATGAAGCTGAAAATAATAGTGTATATAAATTTGTATATACATCTATATGTATATGTATATGTATGTACATATACATATGCATGTACATGTACATGTACGTACATGTACATGCATATGTATATGAACATACATATACATATATGTAATCTAACTGTAGACATCCAAATTTGATCACTTCCATATGATCAAAATTGTCTACTCTATCCATCTATTTCATTAATAGTGATTAAATAATTTATTTAATCATTATTTCATTTTCTGCCTAAAGTTCCTAAAGTATGTAATTAAATAAATTAAATACTTTACCTTACCCCCTTTTTTTCTCTAAATTAAATAAACATGACAAATTATTTAATTTAGTCATTTAACCTATTTGGATTAAAAACCAATTTTTAATTCCTCTTTTTCTCTCTCCTTGTCACATTCTCCATAACCCTTTTTTAATCTAGATTAAATTAATTAATCTATGATTAGGATGTGCACCACTTAATCAAGATTAAGTGTCACATCCTCCATAATCTCCCACTTGCCTCTAATCTCTCATTAATTATCCTAATCTTGTGTTTGCACAACCTTAATCAGAATCATTAGCCACATTTGGCTTACCTTTTCTGGTCAACCTTCCCACTTACCCTTTTTAGCCTGGACTCCCTTCCCCATGTGAATTTTTAATTCACATTTATTTAACCAAGGTTCCTCTCTTTTCCCATGTGAATTTTTAATTCACATTTTATTCTTCCAAGGTTTACCCTATCCCCATGCAAATGTGACATGTCATTTTACATGTGCCCAAGGCTTCTAGAACCTTGGACTTGTCACATCACCCACATGTGACAAATCTCCAGCTTTTTGGAGACCCTCTCTTATCCACTAGATTCTTCCAATCATTGTGAATTTTTAATTCACTTTTATTCCTCCAAGGACTCTTCTCATCCCCCAAGATCCACCTCATGTACTTCCCTTCCACCTCATTTCCACATCACTCCACCCTAAGACATCTCATATTCCACATGTCAAGATGTGAGGGCTTGTGAGTCTTCAACTCACCATAGCCCTTCATCTTGATCTTGTTGGATCAATCTCAACTGTTGAATTCTCTAGAGAATTCCAATTATCCTATAAATACCCCCTCATTTCTCCCATTTTGGAGAGATCAAGTCTTTTGCAACAAAACTCTTACAAATTTACCATTTGAGCTCTCATCTATCATAGCACTTAGCATTCTCATCCATCTTGCATCTTGCATCCATTCAACTCTATTGCCATCCAAGGAGCACACAACTCTTCAAGAATCAAAGGGCCAACCAAGGAAGGAGTAGCAAAGGAAAGGTATAACCAACTTCAATCATCAATTGTTTTATCTTATTTCTTTGCTTCACCATTTTCTTAGGCTAATCTTATCGAGGTGTCTTCTTTTAGTGTTATTGCTTTTGTTATTGCATCACTAATTTTGTTTAGCATCTCACATTAAGAGTAGCATTTTAAAAAGATCACATTTCTGGCATACCCGGTGGGACCCACAAAGGGGTCTCTTTCTTTTACGTTTTCTGTTGTTTAGCTTGTTTGCAGATGCAGGTTGCAGATGGGCGGATTTACCCTCCCGAGTGTTGTAGAGGGGCGGACACACCCCCACTATTCAATGTTTCTGACAGTTTTTACTGCAGAAGTGCGGATACGCCCCCGCTGTTCAATGTTTTTGACAGTTTTTACTACAGAAGTGTGGATACGCCCCCGCTGTTCAACGTTTCTGAAAGTTTTTACTGCAGAAGTACGGATACACCCTCACTGTTCAACATTTTTGACTTTTTTCTGCAGAAGTGCGGATACGCCCCGTTGTTCAACGTTTCTGACCGTTTTCTGCAGAAGTGCGGATACGCCCCCGCTGTTCAACGTTTCTAACTGTTTTCTGCAGAAGTGCGGAAATGCCCTTGCTGTTCAACGTTTCTGACTGTTTTCTGCAGAAGTGCGGATATGCCCCCGCTGTTCAACGTTTCTGACTGTTTTCTACAGAGGTGCGGATATGCCCCTGCTATTCAACGTTTCTGACTGTTTTCTACAAAAGTGTAGATACACCGTTGCTGTTCAACATTTATGACTGTTTTCTACAGAAGTGCAGATACGCCCTGCTGTTCAACGTTTTTCTTAACTCTTTTCTGTAGAAGTGCGGATATGCCCCTGTTGTTCAACGTTTCTGATTGTTTTCTATAGAAGTGTGAATACGTCCTCCCAGTTCAACGTTTTCTAACTGTTTACTGCAGGGGGGCAAATTTGCCCACCTGGTTCAACGTTTTTCATTGCAAAGGGGTAGATTTGCCCTTAACAACATGTTCGAGAAGGTAAAAAAGTGGCATTTTAGCTTTGTTTTTGTCTCTTTCTTTTGGTATTTTATGCTCTAATCCTCTAACCCTGTTTGTTGGTGAGTGAAGTTAGATTTCTTGCTGATATCTTGAATATTTTGCTGCAAATCACAAAGGGAAAAAGATAAAACAACTAACATTTGCTTGCAGGGCCTTTGTTTTATTCTTTTTTTTGGAAATCTTTCCTTACTGCTTTATCTATTTACTTAATATAAGTAGGGGAAAGTAATATTGGTTGCTTGTTGTGTTTGTTTTATTTGTGTTATCCTAAGGGGGCATTAATTTATTTTCACCCTCTCCCTTTGCACTTTTGTGCGGATCCGAAGGGGGTAGTTGGAAAAGATTAGTGTCTTCTTCTTAGCGGGACCTACTTGGAGATTTCATCACCCCAAGGGATGATCCCAACCACGCGTACCAGCAGGGTATATAAAGGGGGGAGAGCCAAAGTTGTACCCCAATCCAGTTGCGTTGTAATTGGCGAAGCGTTGAAGCTAGGGTGATACCTAAGACATGAAGAGTTGGTTTGAGCCTTTCAATATCTCGCTGGGGTTCCCGACTCATGATTGTGACGGACTGGTGTTCACGGTTTGTGCCTCATGTACCGAGCGTATATCGAGGACTCCTTAGAAACTTTGTTCATCCTAGAGTAAGACCTTTGCTGACCATACCCCTTAACACTAATCATAGGATTGTGCTTGTTCAAAGTGTCTTTCTGTGAAAAACCAACAAATTTTGATAAGTCAAACTATCATTGAATTATTTTAAGTCCTTGCCAAAATCCCTCATCCAAACCAAATTACATTTTTCACTACAGAGGGGCGAACTTGCCCCCCTGTTTCAACATTTTCCACTGCAGAGGGGCAAACTTGCCCCCCTGTTTCAGCATTTTCCACTGCAGAAGGGCGGATTTGCCCCCCTGTTTCAGCATTTTTTCTGCAAAAGTGCGGATATGCCCCTACGATCCAACGTTTTTGACAGTTTTACTGTAGAAGTGCGGATACGCCCCGTTGAATGGACAATTTCATCCATTTGACCATTCCAAACCTCCGTTTAACCACCTCAAGTCTCCATTTGACCATGAGATCATCTTAAACATTCATCTATCCAAATCTAGCATCATCCAAATCCAATCCAATCCAAATCATCAAATTGATACATCATCAATTGATCCAAGCAAATTCAATCAATTCAATCCTCATCTACATCATCAAATTGATCCATCCACCAATCCTCATCCAAATCATCAAATTGATACGTCATCAAATCATCCATTCCAATTATCAATTTTGAAGGTTTTGACTTTTATGCAAAAACTTCTGGAAGCCATAACTTTTGACTCGGATGTGGGTTTTGGCTGAAATTTTACGAGTGGTTGCATTATGAGTTGGCATGTGGACCCCTTTTTAGCACATTTTCGAACCCCCAAAGTTTCATCTTGACCCTCAAAATCACAATTTACTATTTTTTTCAGTTTCTAAAAAAACATTTTCGTTAATAACTCTGAATCACTGTCTCAGATTTGGGATCTTAGTTGGCAAGTCATCCAATCTTAGTATTGGGTATTTTTTGGAAAATACTTGGACTCTCAAACGTATTCCTATGAAGTTTCCTAAAATGGCAAAATTTGACAATTTTTGAAAACTGCCAAATTCGGCAAAAATCTGATTGTCAACACCTTACGTCCTCTAGTTAAAACCCATGATCTTGGTTTCAAATCAATCCTATCATATCCTTTGATCCAATCCCAGTCTAAGCTCCAATCCCATTCTAATCTGAGCGTTAATCCCATCATCCTAATCTGAGCTTTTATTCAATCTCAATCTGAGCTTTCATCCAATCCCCATATGAGCTTCCCATCATCCTAATCTAAGCTTTTATTCAATCCTGATCTGAGCTTTCATCTAATCCCCATATCATCTTCCAATCCATCATGGTTCTCTATCCATCATCTATTCTTTCCTTCTAATCTGTATCCATCATGAATCTTTGTCCCCCTCTCACACGACCAATAATAGTAGTCAAGGGGAATCCTAACTCCGTTGATGACGATAACGAAAATCTTGTTGATTATGAATATTTTTATATATATCCCCTTGACTCTATCATTGCTAGCAAGCTCTTTCCAATCATCTCCCAAAATCCCACTACTTCTTCAAACTATCCCACCATGCCTTCATCCACATCTAATAATGGTCCTTATGCTACCCTTGACAAGGGATATCCAACATCCTCACCATCGACATATTCATCATGTCCTCCCTTTCAACCTCTATCCTATCCAACATCCACGTCCTCTTATCCTCATCATCATCAACAATCCCAATACCTCTACCTTAATCCCACATCCCAATCTTCTCATCCTAATCCAACACCCACACCTTCCTATCACAATCCCCCATCCCAATATTCCTCCTATCCTCATCCACCATCTCAATTCTCTCATCCTAATCTACCATCCATATCCTCCTATGCCAACCCACCATACATGTCCTCCTACGATGGTTCACCACCTCAATCTTCCTATTCTAATCCAACATCCACACCTTCCTATCACAATCCCCCATCCCAATACCCTTACATTAATTCCACATCTCCCCATTCTAATCCTTCATCTACATCTTCCTACTATCACTCCCCATCCCAATCTAATCCAACATCTACATCCTCCTACATCACTCCCCCTTTCCCGCATTATATCTTAATCCTTCATCTAATCATAATCCTCCATCTCCTCCATCCTCCCTCATCTAATCCTAATCCTCCATCTCCTCCTAGTTCTACATCTAATCCTCATCCACACATCCACTCATATAATCCTCCAATTCTTAATCCTAATCCTACATCCAATCCCATACCCACATCTAATCCTAATCCTCCATCTCCTCCTAGTCCTACATCCAATCCCATCCACTCCTCTAATCATAATCCTCCATCTCCTCCTAGTCCTACATCCAATCCCATCCACTCCTCTAATCATAATCCTCCATCCATTCCCATCCCTTCATCTAATTCTAATCCTCCAATTCCTAATCATAATCCTCCTAATCCTCCATCTCCTCCTAGTTCTACGTCTAATCCTCATCCACACATCCCCTCATATAATCCTCCAATTCTTAATCATAATCCTCCATCTCCTCTTAGTCCTCCATCCAATCCCATCCACACATCTAATCCTAATCCTCCATCTCCTCCTAGTACTCCATCCAATCACATCCCCATGTCTAATCGTAATCAACAAATCCTTAATCCTAATCCTCCATCCATCCTTGATCCTCCATCCCTTCCCATCACTCTATCTAATCCTACATCCCTTCCAAATTTTTCCCAAGGACTCGTGACAAAAGAGACATCCTTCCCTCCCGCTCTATCATGTACTGTCACTAGTGATGAGGCCCTCCTCCATCCTAGACCTATCCCTCCCATCACCATTCCTAACATTGTCCAAATGGTTGAGCCGGTCAAACCCATTGAATCCATTAAATCCCCATCGTCTACTCCTAGATCCACCCAATCCATTGAAGACATCCAATCCCCTCCCCCCAATCCTAATATCCACAAACTTCAATCCCATAACCTTCATGAATCCTCCCTCCTCCTATATCCCCCAATTGAGGCGTCCCTCCAACACTCTTCCATCCTCATACATCCCACACAAGATGATTCATGCCAAGAGCTTGATCCAAAGCATACAAGCATATCCCCTTCTCCAAATCTAGATCCTCCCATCCCATCCACTACAACCCAAGATCATAATCCCCCATCCATCCCATCTCATGATCCTATCCTCCCCTCCACCCCATATCAAGATCACACTAGCTCATCCACCCCATCCCATGATCCCCTTTACATTCAATATCCAATCACTCCATCTCATGAGCCCTTATCATTCACTGCCATAAATCTCAATCCCATCATACTCCCCAATTCCTCTCATGATCCCTTATCACTCATTCCTCCTGATGCGGCTATCCCCTCATCTCCATCGCATGATCCTTCATCACCAATCCCAACGCCACTTTTGTACCACCTTGGTTGCATTACACTTATCCGTGGTGGCCTTCTTAAAACAACGTGTATGCACCACCCTACCTCTTCCACCTACTAATGTGCTCGCATCATGCTCCCAAGAGAATAAGCATCCTACCATAAATCACATGCTCAAAAACATGAGCTATGAAGGAAAAGGTTTAGGCCTTCATGAGCAAGGAATGTTAGAGCCCATTCAAGTCAAAGAACATCCAGGTACACATGGTCTTGGATATATCTCCCAAAACCCGTACTCTAAAGATGTTGGTACAACCTTCATACATCCTAAACGATCCTCTTCTAAAGGCACAAGCGGTACTTTCCATTTTGGGTCCTTATGTCCCTCTATCCATCATTTCTCATCCTCCATTTACTATGGTTTCTTATATCCCTCCATCAAACCCCACACATCCTCCATATACACAGTCTATTTTGGGTCCTTATATCCCAAAATCACCCCCTCCATCTTATCCTACACATCCTTTCATTCATCCACCCCCTCTCCCTCGTACACCACACAAATATCCTACATTCATAACTCCTAATCAGGATCAAGAAAGGCACATACCTACACATTCTCCATCTACACATAATCCCTATAACCCTACCTCCATCGCTCCACATCATCCATCTCTTCGCACCTATCCCCTTGCTACTAAAAGCACTTTGGATGCCAAAGAAAAAATGTATAAATCCAAATGCCCACATGAATCTAAAACTCCTCATGTCCCCTTCAAAAGACATGTTGAAGACAATAAAAATCAAGTCCAAAATCCAAATCAATCCAAAAGGCCACAAAGGCCCACCAAAGCAAAAATAAAAACCATGTGGATCCCAAAGAAACAAGGTGCCATACCTCCAAATGAAAAATCCATGATGACATCCAAAGTTGCTATTCCCCACAAAATAATTCACCTCCTTCATCTCCTAAATCTGTTTTGGGTCCCTACATCCCAAAATTCACTATCTCAATGCCTCCATTATCGCCACACTCTCCATCTATTCATCCACCTATCTTTTCGCATCCACCATCACATGTGCCAATGTTGGTCCTGAACACCTTCCCCCATCACACATCTACTCCATCGTTCCGTCCATACAATTTCCAACATCCCATCCACTATCCCCTCTATCTCCCCCATCAAATCCCTTTAATCCATCCTCTTGCATAATCCATTCATTCTCATAAGGTTGTACCAACATCCGCATAGTTGCTTTACACATAGGCTCTTCTTTATCTCATCTGGAACTTGATGCTTGAGTCCTTCATCCATCCACTTTATCATATGTCTTCTGAATCCATATCCTCATCCATCTTCACCAGTATCCTAGTCAAAAAGTCAAAAAGTCAAAAATAAACAAGAACAAAGAAGAAAAAAAAAAGAGAACATCATTCGTCCAATGGTGAAAACTTGGACAATAAGCGCCTTGGATAACTACCATGATGAAAACCCGACAAATAGGCGTCATGCGTAAATCCCCCATCTAGTCTCCTTCCATGATTGGGGGCAATACCTGCTTACACATTCCTTTCCTCCATCTCCTACATCTACCTATCTTCCACATCTTACCCACCATCTTTCGCATCCTATCCAGTCCCTCCATCTTCCTTGTGATCTTGATAAAGATAGGGGAAAACCTATATTCATGCGTTTGACATCTCTTGGCATATATTCCCCTCATCCATACACTATCATATTCCTTCCACACATCTTGTTATCCCTCTTGCCTCTTCATGCATGACACATCTAGAGTGGGGGCATCTCATTATTTGCAATGAAGTCATTGGAGACATCGTCCATCCATCCCTCCAAGTAATCCTTTCCATCTCTCTGTCCTGCCCATCCTTACCTCCCCATCCATTTATCCATCTACCAAATCTTTATCTTCCTATACTCCCATCCTACTACAATCCATATCGATTTGCTCCTTTATTTCCCCATCCTCCTATCTTCCTTTTATCTTCCTTCCCTCTTACCTCATCATGCATGACACATCTAGAGTGGGGGCATCTCCTTCTTTGTGTCTTAGTCCTTGAGACATCATACATCCATTCCTCAGGGAATCCTCTCCATCTCCCCATCCTACCCATCCTTTCCCCCCCATCCATTTATCCATACAATAATCCCTGCCATCTCCCAATCCTTATCTTCCTATACTCTCATCCCCTAGTCATCCCATCCATTTATCCATCCAATAATCCATTCCATCCCTCCAATTTTATATCCCTCTATCCACCTATCCTCGCATCTTTCTATCTCCCCATCTTTATCCATCCATCCATTTCCTTCTATCTCATCATCCCTTGTCATTGGTATCTAGCTACCGGCTACCCCCATGAAATCCAATGCCATGCTATCTCACTATCATCATTCCTATCTATTTCTCACATCTTTACAATATCCTCTCAATCTTCATCTCATCTATCCACCTATCCTAGCATATTCTTATCCATCCATCCATTTCCCTCTATTATCCCTTGTCATTGGTATCTAGCTCTAGGCTACCCACATGCAACCCAATGCCATTCACATCATAATTCATCCCTCCTATCTATTTACCACATCTTTCTCACATCTTCATCGCTCATCTATCCATCATCTCACCTTTCAAATTCATATTCTAATGATCTGAATTACCTATCATATCCCTAAGCTTCACATCCTACATATCTTACACATATCAACCATCGTTCTATCCAATCCTGCAACTCTATCTTGTCTCATCATATCGGCTCCATCCTTTTTTCCATTTATCCTGCAAGACCATTGTTTGTCATTAGTCTTTTATCGAACTACGTTGCCCCTGCGCTTTCATGTAGGCAAGGTCAATCATTTGATCCACCCTCGAGGCTCTATCTTTTTTTTGTCTTTTCATCCTCCATCGTCTGTCTTTGGCCTTGTGTCGAACTACGTTGCCCCTACACTTTCACGTAGGCAAGGTCGATCATTTGATCCACCCTCGGGGCTCTATCTTTTGTTTGTCTTTTCATCCTCCATCGTCTATCTTTAGCCTTGTGTTGAACTACGTTGCCCTTGCGCTTTCACGTAGGCAAGGTTGGTCATTTCATCCGCCCCCGGGGTTCTGTCTTTTTTCTGTCTTGTCCTCTTCCACCATCTGTCTTTGGCCTTGTGTTGAACTAAGTTGCCCCTGTGCTTTCACGTAGGCAAGATCAATCATTTGGTCCGCCCCCTGGGCATTTGTCCATCTGTTCTTTTTCATCCATCAAGGTCTTCATTGTCCTCTTTCTGCTTTTATCCATGATCTTTTATCCTAAACTATGAGGGCTCTGCACTTTCATGTAGGCAAGGTTGATCTTTGATCAACCCTCGAGCCCCTAGGTCTTTAGGGTGTGTTAGTCCTATTGTCTTGTCATCTTGTTATCTTGTCGTGTCATCAAGTATGTCCCTACCCTAGCTGGTGCTTACAAACAATGGTCATCTATATCACAAGATCCAATCGGTTTTTGGTATCCTACGTCATGTCAATCTTTTAATTTTTTATCCATTATCGATCTCAATAGGATGTATCCTTCCTAACAAACCTCATCAACCCCATCCATCATCTTGATCCTATGGCAAAGGACTTTTGAAATTGATTGTAATATTTTGATGCTTTTGGATTTTGCTTATCATTTGAGCTCCCTATCATCACTTTTCATGGTCGCCTTAATCCATCATATCAAGGTGTGCTTTGAATAGTCAACATAGGGGCATATCTTGCTCATTTCTTTTTTTTTCTGTCTTCTTGGTTGTCCCACGTAGTACCCACCAAGATCCCTGAGGTCTTGTGTTACATTGGGGCATCCTTTTGTGCTTATGGTTATTCCAATACCTAGCCCGACCAAAGTCATCACAACTTTGGGGTGTTGGGATAGCCTTATTGTTTGTTGTGTTTTTTTTATGCATTAGACACTAATTCGTCTTGGTTTACATACCCTGACGCCCAGTGTCTTATGCTATAGCAAAAATTAGTGCTCTAAGGATGACAAATTGCATTAGGATTCCATTTCATTTTCCATTCCATCATCTTGCATAGCTCCCCCATCCTCATCCATTCAAATAATCTAATCACACTCTTGGTCTTAGCCTTGCTGCAAGCCTTGATCCAATCATCCTCATCATCATCATTATCATCCTTATCATCTGTGGGATGTATCCTTCCCTATCCTTGTGTTGTTTTAGGATGTATCCTTCCCTCATCAACAACACTCTCGTCGGGACGTATCCTTCCCTATCCTTGTGTTGTTTTGGGATGTATCATTCCCTCGTCAACAACACTCATCCTCATCCTCATCATCAGTGGGATGTATCATTCCCTATCCTTGTGTTGTTTTGGGATGTATCATTCCCTCGTCAACAACACTCATCCTCAGCCTCATCCTCATCAGGATGTATCCTTCCCTATCCTTGTTTTGTTTTAGGATGTATCATGTCCTCATCAACAACACTCCATCAACCATCCACCCAACCTGGCTTGTACCTGGACTGGGGGAACATCACATTTTTCCTTGCATCAATTAGTGCTCACCTTTACCTCCCATCGCTTATCATCATTTTTTTGTTTCATCACTTTACATTGTCATTTTCATATCCCCTCTCATCTCTCATCCTTTCCCCCATCTCTTCCTCCTTCATCACTTGCCTAATTTTTTGCCCTCTTTCCAACCATACCATCCATTTCTTCCTATCGAGAGGTCACTCGAGAACCCTCTCTTTTCCCCCGTCGCCCTCTCGAGGGGGCATACCCTTCCCATTTATCTATTTTCTCAACCATAATCTTCATCCATTCCCCCACTATTTGGATAGCTCAAGTCCTCCTCCCCAACCTGGGGCATCATCCTCTGGTTAATTCCTCTATAGAGTCATCTGCACTTTCTTTTCTTCGAAGCACGGTTATTCTAACAGTACTTCAAAGAGGGGCAAAATGTAGACATCCAAATTTGATCACTTCCATATGATCAAAATTGTCTAGTCTATTCATCTATTTCATTAATAGTGATTAAATAATTTATTTAATCATTATTTCATTTTCTGCCTAAGGTTCCTAAAGTATGTAATTAAATAAATTAAATACTTTACCTTACCCCTTTTTCTTCTCTAAATTAAATAAACATGATAAATTATTTAATTTAGTCATTTAACCTATTTGGATTAAAAACCAATTTTTAATTCCTCTTTTTCTCTCTCCTTGTCACAATCTCCATAACCCTCTTTTAATCCAGATTAAATTAATTAATCTATGATTAGGATGTGCACCACTTAATCAAGATTAAGTATCACATCCTCCATAATCTCCCAGTTGCCTCTAATCTCTCATTAATTATCCTAATCTTGTGTTTGCACAACCTTAATCAGAATCATTAGCCACATTTGACTTACCTTTTCTGGTCAACCTTCCCAGTTACCCTTTTTAGCCTGGACTCCCTTCCCCATGTGAATTTTTAATTCACATTTATTTAACCACCAAGGTTCCTCTCTTCCCAATGTGAATTTTTAATTCACATTTTATTCTTCCAAGGTTTACCCTATCCCCTTGCAAATGTGACATGTCATTTTACATGTACCCAAGGCTTCTAGAACTTTGGACTTGTCACATCACCCATATGTGACAAATCTCCAGCTTTTTGGAGACCCTCTCTTATCCACTAAATTCTTCCAATCATTGTGAATTTTTAATTCACTTTTATTCCTCCAAGGACTCTTCTCATCCCCCAAGATCCACCTCATGTACTTCCCTTCCACCTCATTTCCACATCACTCCACCCTAAGACATCTCACATTCCACATGTCAAGATGTGAGGGCTTGTGAGTCCTCAACTCACCATATCCCTTCATCTTGATCTTGTTGGATCAATATCAACCGTTGAATTCTCTAGAGAATTCCAATTATCCTATAAATACCCCCTCATTTCTCCCATTTTGGGGAGATCAAGTCTTTTGCAACAAAACTCTTGCAAATTTACCATTTGAGCTCTCATCTGTCATAGCACCCAGCATTCTCATCCATCTTGCATCTTCCATCCATTCAACTCTATTGCCATCCAAGGAACACACAACTCTTCAAGAATTAAAGGGCCAACCAAGGAAGGAGCAGCAAAGGAAAGGTATAACCAACTTCAATCATCAATTGTTTTATCTTACTTCTTTGCTTCACCATTTTCTTAGGCTAATCTTATCGAGGTGTCCTCTTTTAGTGTTATTTCTTTTGTTATTACATCATTAGTTTTGTTTAACATCTCACATTAGGAGTAGAATTTTAAAAGGGATCACACTAACTATTGAAACACATATAGCAAGTGGAAGAAAATAGATTATATCACATCATACAATGATGTGATATGATTACATAATGGATAATTCTCATTTGAACAACTGACTGAAAACTGAATAATTTGTATGCCTCAAAATAATGCAAACACTCAGTACATAAATATAAAAGAGTATATTGAATAATGAAACATACAACATTAATGTAAATCCAGTATACTGATAAATAAAAACATGAATTTAGTTATTCTGGTTGTACCAACATGAATAAGCTGCCTTTTAAGAGGAATGTGCATAGGTTGTGCTAGCAAGCTCTGAATTTTGCAGAGGATATTGAGGGAATGACCATGTAAATTCCCTCTTATAAAAACATTGGAGTGTGCTTGATAAAATAGGTGGCTTGCATAAATTCAGTCTATTATATGATTTATAATATATTTTTCGTTTTCATTATATGTATTGAGCTGAATTTTACAGAGGATATGCACTGAAAGCATAGGAGAATTCGTATTTAAAATGACACTAGAAATTCCCTCTTATAAAATCATTTGAATGTGTATATTGAATGCATTGAATTATGGTGATTGAATTTCAAATCTCAATTTTCCTACCAAATAATCGATCTATTCATACTGCAGTGGCCACTCCTATCTAATTTCAATGGTGCGTAGTTTTAAAAAAAAAGCCCATTTACAATTATCAATTAACCTATTTCAAGTTATGTTTGTATGTGGGCCTGATCAAAATATCACGTGGGTCCGCTAGGAGGTGGTCACTTTAATCTCAACCTCACCACATTACATTGTTAACCATGTGCCCCATATGCTTTCATCAAACCATGCTTATGAGTTTACCTAACTGCGGCTTGTTGGGCATCTTTAAGCCCTAAACTCATCATCTCCCATAGATTTATTGTCAGATTACAATTTGCAGACAATGATATATTCTTATCAGATTGTATGTATATATATTCATAGACATACAATGTGATAAGAATATATCATTGTCTACGAATATATATACATACAATGTGATAAGAATATATCATTGTCTGCAAATATATACATACAATGTGATAATAACATATCAATGTCTACAAATTTTGTTTGCAATCAAAGTGTTCTAAGTTTTTTTATTGACAAACACTGAAACATAGTGTACTTAGTGATACCACAGAAAATGCAAGGCTGAAACCCTCATAAAACATATAAGAGACTTAGCTATGAGGTTCGAATATATAAAAATAACATCATTAGGACATTTTATAATCATATCATAGTTATATTTTTTATCAAACTGCAATAATTCATTGGGTGTTGCGACAAAAAAACATGGCTGAAAAATACTTGAAATATATCAAAATATTACTAGAACCGTATGAGGATCATGTTAAGGTCCATGTGATGAAACCGTACACGGATTCATATGATGAAACACTACATGGCATGAGTATATATATATATACACACAATCTAATAAGAATATTTCATTGTATTTGCATACAATGATATATTCACATCAGATTGTGCGTATATATATATAGTTTGATAATAATATTTCATTGTATTGCATACAATGATACATTATTATCAGATTATATATATATAAGAAGCCTCATGTTGTGTAGGGTTTCATCATATATTATTTCTTGCAAACATATATATACATTGTGATAATAACATATCATTGTCTAAAAACAATATATCATTGTCTAAAAAAAATATATCATTGTCTGCAAAAACATATATACAATCTAATAAGAACATATCATTTTCTAAAAAGAATATATCATTCTCTGGTAAAATATATATACATTGCAATTAAACCATATCATTGTTTGCGAAGGTAATTGTGATGAAACCCTGCACAACTTTATATAATAAAACCCTACACGACATGATTGTATGTATAAATATATCGCTTGCCTGCAAATTGTAATCTTAAAACCATTGTATAGTTTGGGAAAAAAATTGTATACCCATCAAGTTTCATCATGATAATGTAGGGATTCGAAGAGAACCAACAAAATCTATAAACCCATTTAATTTCATGTGCGTATTATAATTACTGAATATAGAAAACATCCACCCATTAACCTGTATGATGAAACCCCTCAATAATTTGGGGTTAAAACTGGAAACCCGTAAAATTTCATGATTATACCGATGATTGACAGAATACCCACTAAATTTCATTATTATACTTGGTCAAAATTTCGTCAATGTTCTGTTTGAATCACATTACATGTGATTATTTCATAAAATAATGTCAAATAAAATCATAGCAGGCAAACCCTCGATTGCATAGACAGATTAATTCACGAGGGATCAAATTTGTACAAGTCACATGTAAAAAGAAATGATTACAGTCAAACCTAGGCAAACCCTCAATGGCATAGACAAAATAATTCACGAGGGATCAATTTTGTACCAGTCACATGTAAAATGAAATGATTACAGTCAAACCCAGGCAAACCGTCGATGGCATAGACAAAATAAACCACGAGGGATCAAATTTGTACGAGTCACATGTAAATAGAAATTATTTAAGTCAAACCCTTAATGCCATACAAAGAAATGACTGTTAAACACACCAAAATTCACTCAAACACCGTCGACGCCAAGGAAAACCTACTGTTCTACAAACAAACTTGCAAGTGAAGAGAGGTGGAGACGTTACCTGCAAAATTTGGGTGTCAAATGAAGTCGCCATGGTTGCACGAGCTCGCGTCGATGGCGGGAGAGAGGAGACCACAATGAAAAAATCGCGGGAGATGATGAGTTTAGGGCTTAAAGCTGCCCAACAACCCGCAATTAGGTTAAGAGTTAAATGTGGGTTGATGAAGGCAAATTGGTCACGTGCTTAACAAGCGTAGGTGGTGAGGTAAACTCATATGTGTGGCTTGATGAAGCATATGGGGCACGTGGTTAACAATGTAATGTGGTGAGGTTGAGATTAAAGCGACCACCTCCTAGCGGACCCACATGATATTTTGGTCGGGCCCACATACAAACGTAATTTGAAATAGGTTAATTGATAATTGTAAATAGGATTTTTTATTTTTTTTTGGATTTAGAATGAACGGGTATGGGCGAAGTCCTAAAAATGTAACGGGCGGAGGTTTAAAAACACCTTTTTTTAGTACTTTTCGTTTGACGGGTTCTACAAGACGCATTTTAAATACCCACAAGACAAAATTTTCTTTTTAAGGTCCTAGCTCACTTATGAAGAAGGCCAAAAAAAAATATTTGAAATCGGACCTATTTTGCACTCTGCACGAATGCACAAAGTTAGCCCTGGTGGCTACTAGTACGTTTCCCCTAGCTAATAGACTATTTCTTCACTTGCATCATTATTTACAATGTATGTGCAATATGGCCCAGGATCAATGGAATTTTATCCGTCATACATGGCGCATTGTTTATCCACCAGTCATATCGTTATTTACATAATTTTTTTTAAAAAGTGGCTACAAATATTTTCATGGTGACAATTTGTTATGAAGTGGAGATTTAATCTCGAGTTTTTATGTACACAAAATCATTTAGCTCATGTTATTATGTGACTGTAGGAAGCCTTCAGGCTTAATTCATTGGAAGGTAATCAATTAGAAGAAAGTATCAATGTTGTGAACAATATTTCAAAACATTACATACATATTTTTTTTAATAAAATAAAAATATTAATTTTTGTAGATTTTGAAGATGAAAATTTGTTTTGGAAGCATGAAAAGGTGAATGTCTTTTATCACATTGTTATCATTGGTACATCAAAAAAAAATTTAAATTTGTTTGTGTAGTAGGCACAGTTGACTTGCGAAGCAAAAAAATGAGGAAAGTTAAGAATGAATAAAAAAGTAATATCTAAAATATTTAGCAAAAAGAGTGTGCATAAAGTGGATGGGAAAAGTAAAGGGGTAGTTTGTGTTAATGGTTAAAAAAGGTTTACATTGAAGAATGAAATAAGTTTAGGAACAAACTTGCATTTTTAGAAATTATTTGTACATTCTAAGCACTTACATTTGATAGCGGCCTTAGTCGATCTTCATTTATACGAAGAGAAAAATAGGGGCTTTGTTGCATGCAGGCATATCTTTGGAATATGAATGCAGGATGAATTTGAAGGGAAGAAAGTTCACAAATTTTTTGAAATAGTTGTGAATGTCAACCCTTGACAATCAATATTGTCAATGTCAACTGTAGCCCTTGAAATTGTGAAGCCTTGGGATTTGTGTACTGTTAAGGCCCATGCCATTTTAAGTGGGATTTGGAAGCCACCATGACTCATTGGGGTTATAGAGACCTTTTATGGGTTGTTTGGATCCCAAGGAGGGCCTATGTAATTATTGAATTGGACAACAACAAACAATGGAAGTTGGGGTGATTTTTCAATATCTTTGTAAACTATTTTTTTGATGTGTGAAAGGCACCATTTACAAGGCCCATTTCAACCCAAGGATTTGAACATAACATAACCTTTTGGTCAATACACCGAAGGATCTTAGATTGTAGTTGCTCTTCATCTAGATTTAATTTTTTTGAGCTTCATAGTTATTCTACAATTGACAAGGCAACAGGTTTTGCTAAAGACAACAATATGTGTTTATTATGTAGTGAAACCATTTCATTTTTTACAAAGAGATGTATGGAAGATAAGAAAGCATATTTCTCTTTAGAGGAGAGCGAGGAGCTTGAACATGACATCAGTAGTCGCTAGTTTGCAAGTGTCGGTTCTACATTTTGTAAATTGCATAGAATTTCACGGAATAGTATTTGGACATAGTCCTCTCCGCTTTGCCAAAATATTTTTTTCAATGTAATAACTATTGTGAAGCTATGCCATAGTGTGCCCCCATATGAAGATGAAGCATACATAGGTATATCTTTGATTTGTGGTAGCTAGCCAAGGTCACCAAATAGCATGATTGAGCATCCTCTGAAAGACATTTGGTTATGTGAGGGGAATGCTTCACACAACCTCATGTCAATGAGCTACAACAAATTTGGACCAATGAAAATCATTTCATCTATAAGAATGTAATGAATGAAATCCATTTTTTCTTGGAAGGTTGCAAGTGTTTGTCCTTGCAAGGGGGGCATATCTTTTATCGAAATGCGCAAGCAGAATGAATTGTTGATGCTTCTATGTTGAAAGACACAACATCTATAGGTGCAAGAAGTAGTAAAGGGGATTGGATAGTTGGTGATGAAATCAACAATATAGACTTGATGCATTTTATTAGGTGTGACTTTCTAGTTCTTGTAGTTCCCTGAACAATTATTTTTAGTGGTGGCTAGAAAGTTTTGGGAGATAGGTAGGACACAACAATATCAAATGATTTTTGTTGTTCAGGAGGCAGGTTATTATTGGATTTTTCAGTGGGTAAGTGGGGGATTTGAAATAATGGGTGAGTTGTGTTTATAAATTTGGTAGCCATCATTTGGTGTAGTGGGAAAAGGAAAGGAGATCCCCACTCATGGTTCAAGTCTATTTCACATAGACCAAGTATGTGAAGTTCATTTAGCTGCAATGAAATTCCAAGAGGTTGACTTGACAATACTTTCCATTCATTTTGGTTGGGCTCTTGTTGCTCTTTCCCCTCACTGAAAGTTGTGTCTAATTTAGTTGATTGATTAGGTTTTTTTGGGGTGCATAGCACATGCCATGGATGGTACGTGGATGACATCCTCTCCCAATGCTCTATAATATGAGTAGTGGATGACCCAAAATCATTGTGAATGTTACCGAATCGATTGGTCAAACAAAATTTGTGGAATCACAAGTCATCTCTTGCAGGGATTATTGTGAAGTATGGAGTGACATAGACAATTTAAGTTTTAGGTCACAATTTCCATCGATTGAATTTTTGTGATGCTCTAAAGGACCACTTTTGAGTCACATCAATAAGTGATATGGTCTCAAGAAAGATGGGGCACGACATGTAAGCTTCAATAGAGGATGTGGATGTGGATGTGGATGTGGATATGGGCGTTACACCGTAATTGTGTACATTTTCTATCTACTATTGCTATGTAGGGTAAAATGTGAATGTAATGCGAATTCAATGGATGAATTAAATGTGTGTGCACTTTTTCATCACTTCTTTATGAATGAATACATCATCTCATTTAATATTATATGAAGGAATGCATTTATGTGATTGAATGGATATTGTGTTGATATTCTAACTGTGGAGATGTATTATGTGTAATGCATATTTTGTTGAATAGTTGACTACCTTGGACATGTTTTGAGAATGTGGATGCAGGTATATGTTCATTCCTCCAGATGGAGGGGAAGTATCACTCAGGTGAATGTATTGGTTGGGTAAACAGTAATGTAACCTATATTCATATTTGCATAAGTAAGAGTCTTGTTTACTTTTGAGAGCATTATTGAGTTATTTTTATCTGATTACGCTTGTGAGTCCTTCCTTATGCTAATGTGTTTGTTTATGTGGTTGAATGAGTGTTGGGATATAAGCGTACATGCATATATATGCATAAGTTGGAATACACATATGGTGGATATGGTGGGATGTTCGTACAAGTATGGTGACATATGTATAGATATGCATATATGTATATAAATGATTATTACAATGCTATAATCATGTGGTCATAATCATTCGATTATCGAATGGATTACATGGCTTCATTACTTTGCACAATATGAATATATATATGTGATTGGATATATGCATATAAATATATATACACACACATAAGCATTAACGCTTATATAGAGGAGTTTGTTAATATATATTTATATATAAATATGAATGTATTTAATATATTATTATTGTTTGATTGTTAACTCGTTTGAATACATTCATATGACAAATATATTCTTACTTGATTGACATTTGAGAATATATGTTTATTTATATATATATCGTCATTATTCAAATTATATATAGATATGTCTATGTATGTATATGTGTATATATGAATGTATCTATACAGGAAAATTGCTTGCCAGATAATGATAAGTAGATTTATGCTTCCATATATTGAATGGTTTATAAACTTGTTTGCTTAAGAATTTTTAAAGTGTATGCATACATATATATATATATATAATTCAATGGTAGCAAGTTGTTATATATATATATATATATATATATATATATATATATATATAATGGAATAACCTTGCCAATATATATGATTAGCCATGTCATTAAGGAATTCCAACCTTGGTATTCAAGCTGATTATGTCATAGTATGATGTGCCTTATGCATATGTAAACATGTATAGCAAAATCGCCAAATCAACGCATCAACGTGCCGCTAATAGAGTATAAGTATATTCTTCAAAATGCCACATACTTAAGGTTGAGCATAGAATTCAATGCAGTGATAGAAAATGGCAACCCATGAATCTTATATGTGCAAATGATACTTGCTTTGAGATCGACTATCTAAAGCAATGGATATCAACTGATTTATAATGCTCTACGCATATGACTATTGAAGTTGATTTATCTTCATAGCTTGGTGACCGAACTTAGAGATAGTTATGACTATTCTTCTTGAGATGCTTTTTATTCTTTTGCTATCAACACTAAAGAGAGTTTGAATCTGCAAACTCTGCAACCTTTAAGTCGATAGTGAGAATAAGTTGACACCACTAGATGTTTCATAGACTTGGTCAAATAGAATTACAATAATTTGTTGTAACTAATCAAACAACTGTTAAATACATTGAAAAAATTGGTGACTTTATTTAATCGATTTAATGTGTGAGTCGATACTCAGCATAGACTTAGTCGATGCTTATTTTGGGTGGCATACTCTTTTTATTGACCGTGTTCTCTTGAGGATGAAACCACACCACCTTTGCATCCTTTTAACCATAGAAGTTTTCTTTATGTTGACAATCAAATTCTATCACATGGAGAGTTTATTTGGTCTTCGATTGTTGTCAATATGAGGGTTGACTTGTTGATACTTGAGTCGAGTATTTTCTTATATGCTCACTGCCTTCCAAGCTATGTTAGTGGTGTCACTACGCATGCTTGTTGCTGTCAAAATCATGCCTAAACTATAGGAAATGTTGTTACTTTTTTGCTATATAAATAGCTGCAAGAGTTCATTTGTTTGGGATGCCTCATTATTTCTCTTCTATATGTAATTTCATGTGCAAAAGACTTTGCATTTTTATATTCTTTTCTATCTACAATATACTATTAAAACAATGAGTGAGAACCTTGAGTATTGTGAGAGAGATTTATTAACCTTTGAGAAGGAGCATTTGCCAAATTGAGAGTTAAGAGTTGAGAGACTTTTTTGGAGGATCATTATTGAGATAGTTATTATTCTAAGAGTGTTGTGTTTGCAGCCAATTGAATTGGAAAGCTTAAATACATGCATGTGAATATTCTACTTTTTGTTTATTCTGCTTTAGAATGAGCTATGTCTTGATTGATTTAACTAATCTTGTTGTTGCTTGCACTTAGAAGAAAGTATTGTTTGCTTTGAAAGAAAAGTAGAAACTATTTACTTTTTTGTGCATTGTTTGTAAGTACTCCATGATAGGAGAGACACTTTGAACATGGGTTGGTCGTAGCTAGTTATTTGATTATAATAGATAACTAGTAGGTTACTTCTAGGTTGAGAGGTTTAGTGAAAACTAGTGAGTTAGAGTTGCTGCTTGATTAGTGTCAATACACACTTAAATACAAAGTTATCGTATTGACAAGGGTAGGATCATAGCTTAAACCCTTTTAGTCAAAGAGGTGATACTTTTGAATGGAATCATCTTTTGATATGACAATTCTTTGATTGAGGCCATGCATTGTGTTTGTATCTACTCCATAATAGGAGGGATGTTTATCACAAGTATTAAAGTTATACTAGATATTATTTAACATGGGTAGCTTAAGGGACACTCATAGCTAGATAATTAACTATGCTAGATGGCTAGTAGGTTACTCCTATGGTTGCTATCTAGTAAAGGGAGGGAACTAGTACTTTGCTTTATGAGTTTTGTTTCCTTAGGTTGTTAAAGAGATGGGTTATCGTGTGGAGTAGTTTGCCCATGGAGAGGGATTTCCTAAGCATAGAGATAATGGCCTTAAGTAAAATGAGCTTTCCATAGTGTAGGTGAACGGTATACCATCACTCGATTATACTAAGTGAGAACGCTTTGGCCAAAGTAGTGGGAAAGTCTGAAGAATCCACTATAGATAGTGTGATACTGAGACTCCATTGTTAGTTCACCATGTCCATTTAAATGTATGAGGGCTACCTAGGGTAGGATATAAAATAGTAGTCATGTAGGACACAACACTTAGCTCAAAGTGGAATGTCGTATAGGGTTACCCAACCAATACCTTCATCAAAGGGTAGGGCCATCTATCATTGATAAGTGTGTGGGGGACCACATATGAGTCTGTGGTTGGTAGAAAAGTGTTTGAGTGATGCTTCTCCTCCTCAGCAGGTGACAAAAGACCAAGGTTTTGAAAGGCGGATTCCTGGACCATCTATATCTTATGCTTTGAAGCTCGTTGGAGCTGCATTTGTAATTGTGTACATTCTTAAAATGTTGTAATTGGTGAAATTATCATATTTAAATGGAATATCCATGGAATAATGTATGAAATCTTTGTTCAATATGATATCTATGTTATTGGAAGATTTGTATAATTACTTTGGAATGCAATGAAAAATTGGAATTATGTTATTTCAATTATGCATGTAATTTACATTATTGGAAGAAAATTTTGTATTGCTATGTCATGAAATCATGATTTATTCACTTAATGTGAAAACATTAGAAATTTTACTATGATGAACACCAGGGTTATTACATGTGGTATTAGAGTAGCCAGGTTCAACACTATAACCTATGAGCTCATTACATAAGTGTTACGTAAACCTTATCTGAGATAATGGTTGAAATATTATTACGCCAAGATGGAAAGAGAAAAGAACTTGAAGAAATGAAAATGAAAATGAGATTCCTAGAAACTTGTTTAAGTGGGGACTAGTTAAGAGTCATCCTTAGAGTTAGGAACTCCTAAACCGACAAATTTTTAATATATCCCCTTGGATTGCGGAAGATTATGCAATCGGGTTATGTAGGAAGGTTAGGAAGTATAACTAGTATATACCTTCATCCTACAAAATAGATATAAAAGTTAGACGGATAGAGAAGATTGAGAGAATCTCTCTTATTGGTAGCAACCTACAACTTCAAAGAGTCGAGGATTCTTGGATTTAGGAAGAATACTACAAATTTGTGAGTATGCATTGACTAGCATAATATGGATTGAAGTGTAAAGTCAACAAAGGAGGTATCCTATAGGTTGGATAACTCTTGACTTGAATCTAATTTTTGTGCAAGGCTAGGAACTTTCATAGTACCTTAGGAATAAGGGAAAAGACCAGAATGTTCAAAAAAGAAATAATCAACAAATTGGACATAGTTCCATCAACCAAAATTGAAGAGAACAATTTGGATTTTTGACTAAGATGTGGAGAAAGGAACCAAAAAACCTTGGGATATCTAAAAGATATGAGAGAATAAGTTACCAAGAGTTGGAACAAAAACACTTGAAAAAGTGATTATGAGAAAGAAGCCTAAAAAAGTAAATAGTATTGATCTAACAAAGATTTGGAAAGTACATAGATAGGTTAAAGTATAAGTAGAACTCACCAATGTTTCCACAAAAACCAACATACGTTTGAGGTTCCAAAAGGAAATGGAATGTAGTATGACACTATGTGTCAAATCAATAGAAGGTGTAAGGAGACAACTCTCTAAGTTGAAAAGTACATCAACAAAAGAGTCTTTGTGAGTATGGATATTCCTCCACAAAGAGGATATTGGAAAGAGAATAACAATAAATGTTAGCTTGTAAATTTGTTGATTATTCATTAGATCTCCTATTGGATGATCCAAAATGTTGAATCTTTGAGATAGAAATCAACAATGAATCTAACTTTGGGAAAAAGTATATTCAAGGTATGCCATTGAGGAAAGAAAAAGGCAATAGAAAGCCAACAACATGGAATGTTAAATCATTTCGAGAAAGAAATTTTTTTCTATGATTTCAACTTGGATTTGATCAAATTTTGTGGAAATACTAAGGGGGGAAGAATGAGAGTGGATTGAATCAGATTAGGAACCACACCCAATGAAAAATGTGGGTATGTTTTCTATTTGGAAGAACTTTGACTTCTTATTAAGTCATGATGACAATTAAGTCATGTACTTCATTACCACAAGGATAAGGTATTAGAATTTCTTGGAGAAAAATAGTGGAAAGGTCAAGAGTTGTGACCTATTATCACACCATACCTTGTAAATATATTGATTGTAGAATCAATTTTTATTATCATTGATGCCTTAAAGAAAGGATAGGTAGATAATTTGATCATGTATTGAAAGATCATTGCCTATGAGATTGGAAAGGGAAGATCTAGATTACTTGTGATTTGGAAGAAAGTGTCTCTAAACTCCTACATACCTTATATGGTGGATTTAGATAATGATGTTATTTTTATACATAGGTAGTAATACTAAACAAGTGTGAAATATATACATGTCATGAAGTGACTTGACACTATAGCTTACTATGCTAAGAGACCATGGGTATGATAGGGTTAGCATTACAAAATTAAAGGTATGTAAGATACAATGTGATGTTATGTAAACCACATCAAAATATCTTTATTGAAATGATTATTTGATCATACCTTATACTCGAATGAAACCCTAGGTTTGGAATAACCTATTTGAGACAAGAAGTTCATTTGAATTAAGAGAGAAACCTTAGGTTAAATTTTTACCTATTGGGTTGGAATATGTACTGGACTACTCATTAACACCTATAGGTTGGGAATAAATTACTTGGTTGAGTTGCACATTTGGTCTTGATTGGAACATATAGGGTTAGAGTAACCTATATAATCAAACTAGTCATTGGTTGATAACTTTATCCTAGGATAAGGGTATACTGAGGTTGGGACTCACCTATGTGATTAATTGAATCAATTGAGCTAACATGAAACATTCATGTTTGGAAATTAGGTATGCAATTAAATTTGACATCTTCTAGGAACCAACGTGATTGAACGAGGATTAAGACTCAAAATTAGTACCAATTTTATCAAGAAAATTAGATTGAGTTGAAAGATGGATTACATCCTTGAAAATAATCCAAGTACAAAAGAAATCCATGGTATGAATGTCCTAAGATAAATTGGATTTATCTTCGCAAAACCCCTAACCATTATTCTTGGGAATTAAATATGGCATGATTCCACAAAGTAGGTTTTCACTTAGTCAAAGAATAGACTATTATGGATATAAAAAGAGCCTATATACCCAAAATTTTGGAGAATTAAGGGATGAGATGAGGAAATCAATGTCAGAGGTAGGACATTGGAGGGATAGAGTTATTTTTCGAGTGATGAACCACTATAGCCTAGGAAAAGATGGAGTCAGATGTTGTTGAGTATATATCAAGATAATATCTAGCGAAAAAGAAAATGAAGATAGGATGTCATCATTGGTAGGACATGTGTACTCTCTTCATATTCAAAAAGGAGAGTGGTAGAATGCAAGATAGTTTAATCTGTCTATGTCAGTGGAACTGACATAATGTTATGGTGGACCAACTCACCAAGATAAACAACATGGTTGGAAACTTAACTTATGGGATTTTAGTCCTAAGTGATATATTGTGTGAGGTAGTTGCTTAAAATTCATGAGAAGGTAGTCTCAGCTGTGAATGATCAAATAATGATACGATTGTGTGGACCTTTATCATACTACAATACATTCAATTGAACAAACGCACAATATATTATTAAATTCAAATTGAGGAAAACCAAATCTTTAATGATTTGTTGAGTACTTATAAACTTCTAACATTGAGGTTTGATCCATTATATGGAAGGAAGGTTGTAAACTCTATTAAGCTGAAATAGGCTAGGAAATAGGGTGAACCTTAGACTTAATAGTTTGTCAAAAAGGAGTAATAGATCGAAGAGATCAATGAAACTTTGTCGATACAAAGCTTAAGTATAAAGCAGTATTGAAATTGAAAAATATCTAAGAGCAATGTTGTGATCAAGACGACCAAAGTGATCAAGAGCATTGCTTTTGGTTAATGTAAATAGTTGTGTAAGAGATAGGTGAACTTGGCTTCTGAGTATTTGAAAGTGTAAATACCAAAGGGAAGGATGAGACCCACAATGTAGTGTGCAATGCATCATTATTCCTTTCTATTTGGATTATACTAAAGATAAATTTGTGAGCCAATGAGAACATTATTTCTAGTCACTATAGAATAGGGTCATGTGTTGTTTAGATAGTGTTGTACGTGGGATGTATATAAGAGATATTGTGAATACAACACGTAAGCTCTTTAAGAGAGTAAGTATGTGTAATACATACAAGTTTTCCCTATGCGATAGCAAGGAAATTCAATGCAAGGTCCACGAAGGACAAGGTTGCAAGGAGTGAAGCAAAATAGGATGATTTTCTTATAAATCTTACGTATTTTGAGAATAGTAAGTAAAAATTTGTTTTACTTTAACTATATGTTAAAGTGCTATAGATCATCGAGGATAATGATTCACAAGGAGGGAAGTATGTTACACCCAAATTATGTAAATTACTATTTACTATTACTATGTACATGGTAAAATGTGAAAGTAATGTGAATTCAATGGATGAAAAAATTATGTGTGCACTTTGTTATCACTGCTTTATGAAATAATTCCATCTCATTTAATATTATATGAAGGAATGCATTTATGTGATTGAATGAATATTGTGTTGATATTCTAACTGTGGAGATGTATTATGTGTAATGGATATTTTGTTGAATAGCTGACTATCTTGGAAATGTTTTGAGAATGTCGATGTAGGTATATGTTCATTCCTCTAGGTGGAAGGGAAGTATCACTCAAGAGAAGGTCTTGGTTGGGTAACCAATAACGTAACCTATATGATCTTACACACACCACAATAGAATAATTGAGTCAGGTTATCATGTGGGAAATAGGTAAGTCATCCTTAGCGTAATGTATCTACATTAGCAAGAGTCTTGTTTACTTTTGAGAGCATTATTGAGTGATGTTTATTTGATTGAGCTTGTGATTCCTTCCTTATCCTACTGTGTTTGTTTGTGTGGTTGAATGAGTGTTGGGATATAAGCATACATGCATATATATGCATAAGTTGGCGTACACATACGATGGATATAATGGGGTTTCCATACGAGTACGATGACATATGTATAGATATGCATATATGTATATAAATGATTATTATGATGCTATAATCATGTGGTCATAATCATTCGATTATCGAATGGATTACATGGCTTCATTACTTTACAAAATATGAATATATATATATGTGATTGGATATATGCATATAAATATATATATACACACATAAGCATTAACGCTTATATAGAGGAGTGTGTTTATATATATATATATATGTATGTATGTATTTAATATATTATTATTGTTTGATTGTTAACTCGTTCGTATACATTCATATGAAAAATGTATTCTTACTTGATTGACATTTGAAAATATATGTTTATATATATATATATATATATATCATCATTTTTCAAATTATATATAGATATGTATATGTGTGCATATGTGTATATATGAATGTATGTATACAGGCAAATTGCTTACCAAATAATGATAAGTGGATTTATGCTTCCATATATTGAATGGTTTATAAACTTGTTTGCTTAAAATGTTTAATGTGTATGCATACATATAATATATATATAGTTCAATGGTAGCACTATTTATATATACTATTATATATTTTGGAAAAACCTTATAGGCATGATTAGTTGTGCCATTGAGGAATGCCAACCTTGGTATTCAAGCCGGTTATGTCATAATATGAGGTGCCTTATGCATATGTAAACATGTATAACAAAATCACCAAGTTAGAGTATCAATCCAAGATTTTGGTGTTGCTAGTAGACTATAAGTATATTCTTTGAAATGCCACATACTTAAGGTTGAGCATAGAATTCAATGCAACGATAGACAATGCCAGCCCATGAATCTTATCTATGCAAATGATACTTTCTTTGAGATCGACTATCTAAAGCAGTAGATAGCAAATGATTTATAATGCTATATGCATATGACTATTGAAGGCGATTTATCTTCATAGCTTGGTGACCAAAATTAGAGATAGTTATGACTAATCTTCTTGAGCCAATTTTTATGCTCTTGTTGTCAACACTAAAGAGAGTTTCAATCTGAAAACTCTACAACCTTTAAGTCAATAGTGAGAATAAGTTGATGTCATTATGTTTCATAGACTTGGTCAAAAGAATTACCATGATTTGTTGTAACTAATCAAACAGTTATTAAATACATTAAAATAATTGATGACTTTATCTAATCGATTTAATGTGTGATTCGATACTCAACATAGACTTAGTCGATGCTTTTGTTGTCTGGAATACTCTTGTTATTGATCATTTCTCTTAAGGATGAAACCATGCCACCTTTGTATCCTTTTAACCATAGAAGTCTACTTTATGTTAATAGTCGAATTCTATCACATGGAGAGTTGATTTGGTCTCCAATTGTTGTCAATATGAGGGTCGATATGTTGATACATAAGCCGAGTCTTTGCTTCTATGCTTGCCACCTTTCGATTTGTGTTAGTGGTGTTGCTACGCATGCTTGTTGCTGTCAAAATTATGCCTAAATTATAGGCAGTGTTGTTACTTTTTTGTTGTATAAATAGTAGAAAGATTTCATTTGTTTGGGATGCCTCATTATTTCTCTTCTATATTGTTTGCTTTGAAAGAAAAGTATAAACTATTTAATTTGATGTGCATTTTTTGGTCGTAGCTAGTTATTTGATTATAATAGATAACTAGTGGTTTACTTCTGGGTTGAGAGGTTTAGTGAAACCTAGTGAGTTAGAGTTGTTGCTTGATTAGTGTCAATACATACTTAAATACAAAGTTATCGTATTGAAAAGGGTAGGCTCATAGATTAAACCCTTTTAGTCAAAGAGGTGATTCTCTCGAATGGAATCATATTTTGATATGACAATTCTTCGATTGAGGCCATGCATTGTGTTTGTATCTACTCCAAAATAGGAGGGATGTTTATCATAAGTATTAATGTTATACTAGATATGATTTAACATGGGTAGCTTAAGGAACACTCATAGCTAGATAATTAATTATGCTAGATGGCTAGTAGGTTACTCTCGGGGTTGTTATCTAGTGAAGGGAGGGAACTATTACTTTGCTTTATGAGTTGTGTTTCCTTAGGTTGTTAAAGAGATAGGTTATCCTGGGGAGTAGCTTTCCTATGGAGAAGGATTTCCTAAGCATAGATATAATGGCCTTAAGTCAAAATGAGCTTGCCATAGTGTAGGTGAATGGTAGACAATCGTTCAATTATGCTGAGTGAGAACACTTTGGCCAAAGTAGTGGGAAAGTATGAAGACTCCACTGTAGATAGTGTGATAGTGAGACTCCACATTCAGTTCACTATGTACATTTAAATGCATGAGGGATACCTAGCGTAGGTTATAAAATCCTAGCGATGTAGGACAGACCACTAAGCTCAAAGTGGAATGTCATACAGGGTTATCCAACCAATACCTTCGTCGAAGGGTAGGGCCATATATTATTGATAGATGTGTGAGGGACTGCATATGAGTCCATGGTTGGTGAAAAAGTGCTTGAATGATGCTTCTCCTCCTCAGCAGGTGATAAAAGACCAAGGTTTTGAAGGCATATTCTTAGACCATCTATATCTTATGCTTTGAAGCTCGATGGAGCTGTGTTTGTAATTGTGTACATTCTTGGAATGTTGTAATTGGTGAAATTATCATGTTTGAATTAAATCTCTATGGAATAATGTATGACATCTTTGTTCAATATGATATCTATGTTATTGGAAGATTTTTATAATTACTTTGGAATGCAATGACAAATTGGAATTTGTGTTATTTAAGTTATGCATGTAATTTACATTATTGGAAGAAAAAAATTAATTGCTATGTCATGGCATCATGATTTATTCACTTAAGGGGAAACCTTTGGAAATTTTACTATGATGAACATTGGGGTTATTACAATGGGAAAGATTAAAACACATCGAAAGTTTTGAAGGTTAACATTTAAAGAAACAAATGTCCTGCTAGATAGGGAGAGTGGTAGTTTTAGTAGAAGATAACAACTTTCCTGGGATCTAATATCACGATCAACAAGCATTTTTTGAAAAGATATTGGTGTTGGCTTGTTAAGGTCAAAGGTGGTTGAAATGTGAGGAAGTATCGCATGGTATGATTTATATTTTCTTTCGGGTTTTGCAACATATTTTTCTATATATTTGAGGATTGCATCAATTGAGAGAACTGGTTTGCAATCTACATTGACTCTCCATATAGAAATAATTTTTGGGTTTTGAAGATTCAAGCGATCATCATTGTGAGCAGGTGTGTGTTTGGCTTGGTTAGTTTCAGTAGTGGTGAGGCTTGATTTATCTTGCATATTCCAAAGAGCTTTATACCGACATTCAAGAGATGTCCCTTTACTTTGTAGACATGTTTGCAAGGTACACTTTGTGTGGCGTTGAACATAATTAACCAATTCATTATAGTCAATGGATGAATTGGACACCATAATCATACTTGTGTTCATTAAACAAGGGTTATCAAAAGTAGATTGGGGAAAACTTTAGTTTCTTAATGGAAGAGGGCATGGGTTCCATCAAAAGACATATTTTTCGATGTAGTCAATTGCATTTTGTACTGATTGAATGTTATTCCACTACAATTTGGAGATTTCAAGTTCCTCCTTCAGCCAAATAAAACCATGGATATGTGTTGATCCTCTGTGTTTCCATTCATACCTAGGGAGAGGTAATTTAGGAAGCAACTAAAACAAGAATGTTATATAATAGTATGGAATGATAAAATTTGTAACTGTACCAATAATTTGTTGCACAGAGAAGTTTTCCAAGACCTCCTCACAAAAAGCAGTAAATCTACGGTGCATGTAAAGTGCGGTAAGGTGTGGATATTGGACTATATTTTGTAGCCTCCACCTAGAAGCTGGTTGAGGATAAGTGGGTGTCCTAGATGACATGCCACTATGCAAGTTTTCACATTTATTATTTGTTGCACTAAGGGTAAAAAAAGTAGGGCAACCACTTTGAATGATCATGTCTATGTTGAAAACCTATGTGATTGTAGATCTAATTAAGTATTCTTTGTCACAATTAATAGTGCATGATTAATCTGTTTAGATCAATTCTTTGCCAATGATTTATTCTATTTAAATAAATTTTATCTTTTATAGAACTAGATAGAATATTGTAGGAGAATGTAGACAAAAGATAGAAGTGACACAACATATACGTGGAGAAACCCTTTTGGGAAAAAACTCCACCAGAATCGATATTGCTTGTATTATTTAACCTTAGAATAATATTACAATAAAATTGTATCAATCCTTAATTGATATGCTTCTTTACTCTTCAACAATGCTTCTTCACAACCTACAATAAACTCGTTTGAAACTCTCTTCAACTTGCTGCAGTAAATAGGAGATTATGAGCTTTGTAAACTACTAGAAGTTGACAATTACAAAGCATTAAAGTTTCTCTCAAAAACCTACGCCTAAAATTTGCAAGTAGAGTTCCACCTCCTAAATAGGAGTCAAAACAAAGTCTTCATCAAATTTGGCACCCCAAATTGACCACTTAACTCAACTCTGACCTTGAAGATATCTTGGAAGCTTCACCTCAAAGTTGGCAGCCAAGAATGGGCCCACTTAACAAAGCCTTGTAAATATCTTCTCCATGCAAAGGTGCTAACTAAAATATCACAACTTGGGTGCCTAAGGTGGGTTCAAGTTAATCTTTGTTAACTAAAACATATCTCTCCATCATTCATGCAAACAACATGCATGCTTGATCACCTCTTATTAACTGAAAGTATCCACCTATTATTTGTCATGCAACTCAAGTAAACTCAAGTCAACTCGATTCAACTCAAGTCAACTCAAGTCAACTACATGCAACAACATGCAACTGAAGATAATTGAACCATAACTAAACTGAACTAAACTGAACTAAACTGATATAGAACTGATACTGAACTGATATTGCCACACCATGCATAGTAAATATCAATCCCTATTTTATAGGAACCTAGACATGCATTTACTGAAGTGTTATCAATCCTCCAAATAGTTAACTGAAACAAGGTGGGTGCCACCTTCCATGTGGGTGCCCCATGTGCTCTTATTATTTAGGAACTCAAAATGGAAACCCCCACATGTTCCTATTATCTAGGAATAATTATAAATGTCAATTTACATGTTCATTTTGTTTGAATTTAATCTCTTTCTAATCCTAGTGTTGGGGAACACTTTCCAAGGACTTAGGAGATACATGAAATATATTTAGGATTGCAATTTTATGGCATCCTATTCCCAACAATCTAAAAGCTCACCCCTATGTTGGTTCCAAAATGGTTTTGTACCATGTATTGATGATCCAAAACACATTGATTAGTTGGCTATTTTTTAATCAGGGAGATCTTTTAGTCTTTGGCAAAGGTCAAAGATTATTGATGGTAGATGACTATCTAGATTTTTGTGAACAAAAATAGTTTTTGCTTGGCTTTGATGACACATGATTATATTAAGGATGAAGTATCTAAACCTTGGGTGTTGGCCAAACCTATTATCATTGTACCTTAGAAGATGGCTAGCATATTCATGTAGCTTAACTTCTTTCATATGTTTTTGATTGAAGATTCCTTCTCCTTTTGGAAACAAAGTAGGGAAGGCCATCACAAATAAACCTTCGATTGTGTATTCATTTATGGGTGATAGAGAAATAGGTGGCCAATTAATGATAGGAATTGACCATCTTTCTCCTAGGTATAAAAAATCACGCAACTCCTCAACCTCTCTACATGCAGTGGGAGTTTTTCCACAAGTGAGGATGTGGTTTGCATATTTTCTTGCAATAAGCCATCTTCTGGACCATTTGGTTGCATAAATCTTTCTTCGGTGGGATAAGGATTTGAAGCTGTAGCACATAGACAGTCAAAGATGTCTGTGGATGCAACATGCAAGCATGACAAAGATGACTCATCTAACTGCACATATTCGTAATAAGGGTCATTACAAATCTTATATAGTAATGCCTCATGAACACATTCTCTACTAACATAGAAGCTATATTGTTGAGAGTCAAGATTTTTTAATCACTATGAGTATATCTAGACCATTTATATGCCTTGGCAAGTAAGTTGCAATTGCGGATATATTTTGAGGAAAATAAATAGTGCGACCACTATATTCTAATTGCCCCCCCTTTGTGTAGGTGACCTAAAGGACATGGTTAACTCTTGCTATTAACATCTTTACCCTCTACCCTATACATTAAACCCTCATTCCTAAATTCTCAACCCTCAACCCTTAATCCCTCAAAACTCAACCCTTAAAGCCTAAATCCTCAACCCCTATACCCTCTACCCTCAACATTAGATCCTCAACCCTAATCCCTTAACCCTATACCCTCAACCCTATACCTTCAACCCTATACCTTCAACCCTCTTCCCTCAACCTTAAACCCTCAACCCTCAACCCTTAAACCCTTAAACCCTCTACCCTGTACCCTCTACCCAATACCCTAATCCCTCAATCCTATACCCTCAACCCAATACCCTAAACCCTCAACCCTGTAGGTCCTCAACCCTCTACCCTATACATTGGATCATAAACCCTCATCTATCTCTATCCTTCCCTCCTCTTCTCTCCTCTCTATCTGACTTCTCCCTCCATCTCTCCCTCCCTCCACCCATCCCTTTCTACCCTAATACCTCAACCCTATACCCTCAACCCTTAAATCGTTAAACCATAAACCCTCAACCCTCAACCCTATACCCTAAACCCTAATCCCTCTACCATCTTGACCCAATACCCTAAACCCTCAACCTTATAGGTCCTCAACCCTATACCCTTAATTCTCAAACCTCTACCCTATACATTGGATCTTCAACCCTCATCTCTCTTTGTCCTTCCCTCCTCTTATCTCCTCTCTATCTCACTTCTCCCTCAATCTCTCCCTCCCTCTCTACCCTCATCCCTCAACCCTCAACCCTTGAACCCTAAACCCTCTATCCCTATACCATCAACCCTATACATTAGACCCTAAACCCTAATCCCTCAACCCTTTACCATCAACTCTCTACCCTGAACCTTAAACCCTCAACCCTCAACACTTAAACACTCTACCCTCTACCCTCTACCTGCAACCCTAAACCCTCGACCCTCGACCCTATACCCTCAATCCTTAAACTCTCTACCCTAATCCATCAACCATCAATCCTTAATCCCTCAACCCTAATCCCTCAACTCTTAAACCCTTAAACCCTCAACCCTCAACCCTCAACCCTCAACCCTCAATTCTCAACCCTCAACCCTTAATCCCTCAACCCTTAATCCCTCAACCCTTAAACCCTAAACCCTCTACCCTCTCCATTGGACCCTCAACCCTAATCCCTTAACCCTACACCCTCAACCCTATACCCTCTACCCTCAAACCTCTACCCTCAACCCTAAAACCTTAACTCTTAAACCCTATACCCTTAAAACCTCTACTCTCTACCCTCAACCCTCAATCCTTAAAACCTAATCCCTCAACCCTTAAACCCTTAAACCCTCAACCATTTACCCTATACACTATACATTAAACCATGAACCCTCAATTCTCAATCATCTACCTATACATTGGATCCTCAACCATAATCCCTCAACCCTATACCCTCTACCCTCAACCCTAATCCCTCAACCCTATACCCTCAACCCTTAAACCCTTAAACCATCAAAATCTCTACCTTAATCCCTCAACCCTTAACCCTTAAACCCTCTACCATCTACCGTCTACCCTATACATTAAACCATCAACCCTCAATTCTCAACCCTAAACCCTTAATACCTCAACCCTCAACCCTTAAACCCTAAACCATCAACCCCTATACCCTCTACCCTATACATTGGATCCTCAATCCTAATCCCTCAACCCTAATCCATCAACCCTCAGCCCTTAAACCCTAAACCATTAAACCCTCTACCCTCTACCTAATACCATCTACCATCAACCCTAATCCCTCAACCCTATACCCTCAACCCAATACTCTATACCCTCAACCCAATACCATAAACCCCAAACCCTATAGGTCCTCAACCTATACCCTTAATTCTCAACCCTCTAACCTATGCATTGGAACCTCAACCCTCATCTCTCTTTGTCCTTCCCTCCTCTTCTCTCTTTCTCTCCTTCTCTATATCTCACTTCTCCCTCCATCTCTCTCTCCCTCCCTCCCTCCCTCTTTACCCTAATCCATCAACCCTTAAACCATTAATCACTCAACCTAAAACCCTAAACCCTCAACCCTTAAACCCTCAACCCAATACCCAATACCCAATACCCTAAACCCTCAACCCTATACCCTCAACCCTTAAACTCTCTACCCTAAACCCTCAAATCTCAACCTTTAATCCCTCAACCCTAATACCTCAACCTTAATCCCTAAAGCATCAAGCCTTAAACCCTCAATTGTGAACCCTTAATCCCTCAACCCTAATCCCACAACCCTCAACCCTTAAACCCTAATCCCTCAACCCTTAAACCCTCAACCCTCTACCCTCTACAATATACATTAAACCTTGAACCCTCAATTATCAACCATCTACCCTATACATTGGATCCTCACCATAATCCATCAACCATATACCCTAAAACCTATATACTCAACCCTATACCCTCAAACCTCAACCCTAAACCTCTTCCCTCAACTCTTAAACCCTTAAACCCTCAACCCTTAAATGCTTAAACCCTCTACCCTATACATTGGAACTTCAACCCTAATCCATCAACCCTATACCCTCAACCCCTATCCCTCTCTCTCTCTATCAATATCACCTCTCTCTCCCTCTCTCCTACCCTCTCTATTTGTCTCTATCTACCCTCTCCACTCTTTCCTGCAGCACCTCTCACTCAGTCAGTCTGTAGTTTCTCTCACTCCTCTGTCTCTCTCCCTCCACCCTCTCTCTCTATCTCCTCCCACTCCTCTCCATCCTCCTCTCTCCTCGGCTCTCTGTCCTTCCACTCTCTCTCTATCTCTCCAGGTCTCTCCTCCACCCTCTTTTCTCTCTCTCGGGTCTCTCTCTCTCTCTCTCTCTCTCTCTCTCTCTCTCTCTCTCTCTCTCTCTCTCTCTCTCTCTCTCTCCCCCACTCTCTGTATATGTCCTTCCACCCTACCTAGATAAGTCCCTCTCACTCCAGCCCCTCTCACTCCTCTCTCTTGGTCCTCCTTCCCCTGCATGACTCTCTCCAGGTCTCTCTCTCTCAGTCCCTCTCTCCCCACTCCTCTCTCTTGCCTCCTCTCTCTCCTATCTCTCAGGTTCTCCACCCTCACCCCCCCTCACGTTCTTAGGTCTCTCCGTTTGGCCCAATCTCACATGGTCTCTCTTTCTCTCCTCTCTCTCCCCTCATCTCTCTTTCTCTCCTCT